>VYZQ01063144.1:39772-71042 GCA_013400655.1 Mystacornis crossleyi
TTTCTGCTTGAGGCATTTTGTCTCCAGCCACAACCATGTAAAAAATCTTTCACAAGATAGCAACATTTGACCACCATTGTGAAACTGTGATCTACACATTGCTAGATCAGTTTGAATTACTTCTGGGCCCTCCTGCTGCACAGGAAGAGTAAGTTATTTGAGTTTCTTCATTGCAAAAGGACACAGCAAATGTACCTTAGTCTGCCTGCTTGAGTAGTTAGATCTGGCCCATCTCAGTACATTAATTGCTAAAGTATTATGAATTTTTTTAGTAAATACCTGAGATGTGCCAGAAACCGGGGAAATAAGAAAGACAGAAAAAGAGGGGCATGCTTTGAATTGCTTTCATGCTTACAGTTTTCAGTTGGTAAAGAAGCACATGGGTAGCATCTCCACATTCCTCAAAGCCCTGTCAGAGGTCTGTTCTGCTTCCTAAGGTTTACTGGTAGTGACAGAAGATGCTGTTCAGGACTTGTCAGTGTTGTAATAATTTACGCTTCCTTTCCCTTCCAGCAAGAAGAGCAAATTACAGACAGAAGGGGGAGAAAGAGAGATAGAAAAATAATATTGTTGTTATTACTGAGAAGGTGGAGGAGATTTTATGAGGGGATTCAGCTAAGGCTGCAGATCTCACTCTCATGTGCATACCACACCTCTTTTGTTAGCTCCAACAAGTGTCTCTCTAAAGTGATGATTTTGCTCACTTCTTGCAGCCATGCAAAAATTCAGGCTTCTCATCAAAGCTGGTCCTTTAAACTGTCCGTGGGATTGTCACCTGGAGTCCATGGGAGACTGCTATAGATGATTTGGATTTGTGTCTTAGGAAGGACTGAATCACAGGAGCTGCCTGTTTCTCTACCTTAGGAGTAAAGTGAACCACTTTCCACTGTCCACCTGATTCCATGTAGGACAGCAAGCAAATTGCTTGTTCCCACCTTTTCTGTCTGTGCCCAGTTCCTGAGGGCAGTGGAAATGGTGCTGTACAGTCTGGTGTACCTGTACCTGGCATGTGTCACTGAGCTTGGGGAGAACTGGTAGTGATGCTTTTGTTTAAAGAGTAATTAAACACAAGAGAGATGGCTTCTGTTTTCTTTAAAACTTTCAAGTATTCCCCAGAGGGCACCACATGAAGGCTGCTACATGCAGTGTCCCAATGATGATTTTTGATGGCTTCCTGCCCTTACCACAGACAAGGCAACACCTGTGACATTTGTGGGAATCACTTCTACAGATAATTCTTCAATGAGACAGTCAGAAAAGTGTCTGAAGGTGCTTCAGCTTATGTGCCAGGTACAGCTCCTCCCATGTGCAGATCCTTTCCTGTACTGCAGGGCAGGCTGTGTGAGTCAGGGAAGTGATGGCTGAGCACCAAACCACCCATAAAGTCTGTGAGCTGCTGTCATAATCATGCATGGAGGACGTTGTCCCCCTGTCAATAGCACGTACATTTTTGATTAAACATGAATGGTGAGTTCTGTCTTACAAGGCTGGTCATGCTGGATGGAATATGGTTCCCAAAATCTGACAAAGATTTGTGCCAGGAGGCATCTCTGGAAGTATTCAATACAAGCCTGTATGCCCAGCAGGGCTGACTACAAGGCTAGGTCAGGTAGCAGGCCTTCATCTACTTGAGTGCTTGATATCTTCAAGGACAGAAATCCCACCACCTTTCTGCAGCTTGTCCCAGGGCTGCACTGCTCTCAAGGAGAGTTTTCTCCTCACATCCAAACCCCTTGTGCCCCTTCTGCAGGATCTTCTGCCCTGTCACTGGTCACCTCTGAGAAGAGTCTGGGTTTACCTTCCCTGTAATGCCCTATAGGCAGTGGGAGCTAGGACCTTTCTCAGCTGTCTCCTTTCCATGCTAAGTAAAATATGTTTTGCAAAATGGATTGAGCCAACTTAATCTTGACTTTAACACAGTCAAGAGTAAGTTAACCTCCAGTCAGCTGGCAGCAGGTAATGTGAGGGCAGGGCATGTTTTCTTTAGAAGGCACAAGGCAATGTGCTGATTGAAAGTTGCTATGGCCAATTTTCAGTATGGCAGTAATTAATAATGCACAGGGATAAAGTGGGGCAACAAGAATAAGGAGGCACGAAATGAAACTAGCAGACAGCAGCTTCACATTCAGCCAGAGGATGAATTTCTTCTCACCATACACAATCCAGCTGTGTGTAGTTCTCAGAGGATGGTTCATCATGGTTGGCTGCCCCAGGAGAGGGTCTCCTGCTCTTCCTTACTGTTTTCTGGGTCCTCCTGGTCACAGCAATATTTGCTTTGGTGGATTTTGTCTTTTCCTGTTACTTTGTCCATCTCTTTCTGTCAATTTATCATGTGGGTTTTAAATCCAGGCAAGACTACTGGATCTACAATGACTAGCAACAATGGGTCACACAGCTGGATTGTGTGTGGTAAGAAGAAATCAATCATCTGGCTGAATGTGAAGCTGCCGTCTGCTGGTTTCATTTGTTGCTTTTTTATTCTTGTACTGAGAGACACATGAGTACTTAACTGCCTGCTGACCTTCTCCTTGCCTCTCAGAGCTGAGGGGATCTGCTTTCATGCTAGTCATCTCTTTTCTAGACCGCTATGTCTTCATGTAGTTGGCTATTTCATACTTCTCATTATCCTCCCAATATATTTCTGTCTTTTTCCAGTTCTTCCATATCCTTTCTGAGCCAGGGAGATGAAGGTTAAACATTACTCCATTGGCATTGTGAGAGGCATGTGAAAGAGGAGATTTAAAAGGGTGTTTGGATATGTTTAAAAGGAGGAAAGAACTGGATGTTTGCTGACTGTTTATGTAACGTTTTCTCTGGTTGTTTGAAGGCTTCTCAGTGATGTAGACAAAAACTGTGACCTGGAAAAGACTTTACCAGCACCACTGTCACCTTACCCTTTTTCCAGGCCCTGATCCTTTAGGCATCTTCAGTGAAGGTCCCTGTGGTAGTGTGACCATTTCCATGTTGCCTAATATTCTGCCTGCTGAGATGCACTTGGAAACAGAGACAGTCTCTCCCCCTGTCCCAAGGAGGAGAATTGTATTGTGATAGTACTTTTGAATAAAAACTGCTCCTTTTATTCAATTTCCCTCTTTTCTTTCCTGCCTGCAGTGGTCAAAAGGTACTGCTGAAGATGGCTTCTGAAAACTCACTCAATTGCCACTGGGAGAGTAACACAGATGGCCCCACAGATGTTATGTGGAGTTGTTCTTCATATTTGTTTAGTTACCAGGGCCAGTTTTGGAGTCCACGGTGATCCCATGTATGGGAATGCCTTTGTCAGATCCAGGTATTGAGAGGATGCAGGATGTTTCAGTGGTGGCCTCTAAGGCAGGGGCACCCACGAGAGCTATGCTACAGTGGGATTAGGAAGACTGGAAAGTAGAAGAGGCCCTTTATAGGTGATGTGACCCATGAAGTGAGGCTGCTACAGAAGCATCTGGCAGGAGAAGAGAGTTCTTGCAGCAGCTTGCAATGGACGCTGGAGGCCCCACAGCAGGTAACAAACATTGGAGTCATTCCTCCTGCAAGCAGTTTCATGTGAGAGGGTCACAGCAGAATCCTCAAGCCCTGAAAGCAGTTCGGGTCAAGGTAATACCACAGTTATTAAAGCAGCCGAATCTGTCAGTTTGGCTGTTAGAAAATGGCTTCTCAGACATCCCTGGAAAAAATAGAGCTATTCTATTTTCTGAGTTGCTTTCTGCGAAGGAAATCACTGGGCGGGGGGGTGGAACACAGTGTTTGGGGAGAAGAGTGTTAAAATTCAGCTCAGGCGGAAAAGCACTCAGCTTTTAGATGGGTGAAGACTGGCAGGATTTTCTATCTGCTTTCAGCATTTCTTAAATAATTGTAAATACACAGTTTTGGACTTGGCCTGGGAGTTAGCCCCCATTTTTGCTGGCACAGCCCGGAACTCAGAAGCTTATTGTATGAGGCTTGTGGCACTCAGAGCAAGAGCTGCTCTTTGTGCAGATGTGTCCTAAAGTAAGCCGTGGACACTCAGGGGGGCAGCAGGAGAACAGATGAAGCAGTAGTCTGTAATTTTCTGCTAGGAATGTTAAGCTAGTAAGATGCCCTGTACTTTTTACAGAATTATCCTCTCTTGCTGTTAAAATATTTTCTCCTTCAAAGTCATAAAATACTGCTGGCAAGGAAAAACTCTGCTTAAAGAATAGCCCAGAAAGCAGCAAAGAGCAAATTTTTATCTAAACCATTTTTTCAAACCATTGTTTCTGGTGTCTTTGCCCAGGAGCTACCCCCACAGGTCAAAGTACAGCCATCACGGTGACACTTTAGGTACACATACAACAATAGGGCAGCTCTGTAGTGCAATGAGATATGCATCACCTGTGATAAGAGAAGACTTGACAGGTATGCTGCTTTGGCCTTAAATCTCAGGGACCTGTCCTTCCCCATCCCCCAGTTTTGCTTCATGACTCAAAACTTCACCTAAATACAAGCTCTGTGCTTTCCTTTAACTTCCACCAAATCCTGTGGGGGATCCTCTACATATGAGAGCTTCTTCCAGTGGCTGCATATGAAAGGAAATGTTTTAACAAACACAAAAGGTGGGCAGAGGTTTTGTGCGCCCTTGTTATTCCTTGCAGCAAATGCTGTCCACTGAGGGAATCAAGTTGTTTTCTTGCGCAAGGAGTCATTGGAGATTAACCTTCTTTCAAAGTCCTGGCAGGACAAAGCTGCTTCTCCTGGCAACAACTGAAACACATGCCATGAGATGAAACACTGGGGTAGGTGGCATCCAGACTCAGGGTTGGAGGAAAGCTGACTGGTGCAGGGAGATATCATTTGTACAGCCTCTGCAATTGTGTGGGTATCTATCTGACCATGTGTGGTAGCAGTTCCGCCACCGTTTTTCAGTCCGTGGAGATTGCTGGGGTGGAGGGAGGGAGAATCAGCCCCATTTTTCAGGGTATAGGTGTTTTACAGTGTGGCAGGACCTGGGCTCTGGCCTGACTATACCATCACCATTGCTTCTGTGTGGTGTCCCTCACTGTGTTTGCCACTGCTTTGGCTCAGACACTCCCAAACAATACCCAGGCCTGGGAGCACCTTTGGGAAACTCCTGTAACAATCCTCACAGATATCCTTTCAAAGTCAGACCCATTTCAATCACACATAAGGTCCCACTCACACAGGTGACCCACAAGACTACCTGAATTTCTAGCGTTTGGGCACTGCCCTTCCTTCCACTGACTGAAGCCTGGCCCTAAGCAGCAGTGCTGTCAAAACAGATATTGTGAATGTCTATACATATTTAGGTGAGAGGTTATTAGGAGGGGCACCCTGAAGCCAGCATCACGCAGGAGCTAGGACACATTCCTGCCAGGGCTGTGGGGAGCAGACCTACACCAGTGTGCTGGTAACACTGGAATAGTGTGGCCTGCTGGAGTGCATCCTCCAGGGCTATACCCTGGAGTTGGCTGAGAGTCTGTCCCTGCTACCTCCCAATCTGCTGTGCATCTCAGGGGCTTTAGCCACTGAAGGGAAAGAAATCTGGAGGCTTCATGCCCTTGCCCAGATAAGGACAGCTGTGGTGGCTTCTGTAGATGTAAGAGTTGCCACGCAAATGATCCGGCTCCCAGACAGCTTCAGCTCTTCTGCCATGTAGCCCACCTCTTGGGAGCATGCAGGAAATCTAAGGATAAGTTATTGATAGTGACAGGCTTGTCTATACTGGCAGTCTGCTGGCAGCCCCAACAACCCTTTAGATTTCAGGAATGGCATTGTGCAGGACTGCCCCGTGGTGGGTGCTGGCTGGCTGCTTGGGAAGGCACAGATGCTCTTTAGCTGTGTCCAGCAAAGAGAATGGAGCTGGAAACTAAAGAGAGTGGGAATTTGGGCCAACAAGGAAGAAAAAAGGGCAAAGGAGGGTATTTATTTCTTTGATATTCTGCTCTTTGCTCCTGGTGAGAAAAACATTCACAAGAGTCCTTCTGCCATGCTGGTGCAACCAGGTCTTCATCACAGCATCCATGAAGGAGGAGCAGACAGTTCTCAACCTGTCTGATTGCTGCTGTGGGCATGGTTTGTACTTGCTTCATTTTTTCCTGTCTCATTGCTTCATGGTTCATTTGGCTGAACTCTTCATACAAAATAACATGTTAGACAGGCTCTGTACTGGGAGTATTGTGGGAAGGCAATAGCTGTCTGTGGAAGGGATGGGCAAAGGGACTCTGCTTTCAGCATCCATACTGACTGCCTACGAAGCAATTGTGCTTGTTTGCTTTGTCAACCCGTTTACAGTATAATAATAATGTTTCAAGTCAAAGAAACACACCTATGAAACCAAATCTTTCTGGCCGGTGGCTCTGCCCACAAGCTTCCCTCACTGTGTCCTACCAGCGTATTCCAACTCTTTGCTTCCTGTTAAACAACGAAGAGTGAGACTAGCACCTGCCTGATATTTTAGCTGAAAAAAATGAGTTAGAAATGAGTGGAAGAGGTATTTCCCTTCCAGGCTTTCATTTTTCGTCCCCTTCCAGCAGTGCTGTTGAGTGGGTTAACACATGTAACAAACCAAAAGATGAGTGGCTTCTTCTTTTTGAAAATTGCACAGGCAGGTGTCTCAGCTGCAGCAGGGCACAGAAATAAGTGAGTGAGGTTGAGGGAAGGGAAAGGGTAAGGCCTGGGTGAAGGCATGGATCGCAAAGAGTAGGAGAGATAAGGCCCCTCCAGCAGTAACTTTCCTCTCCTGGACACCGTTACTCCCTGGGCAGCCCAAGGAGGCTCCAAAGGCCAGGTTCATTAGCGACCACCTCGCAGTGAAGGGACTAGGGGGGAATGGCACTGCCCCACACCACCATGGTGCACCTCCATCCTGTCCCACTACTGAACGTCTGGGACAGGGGCTCCTGGGTGGGAGGCAGCACCAGAGTGTGCATCCCTGTCTTGGCTGAGCCTGCTCTCAAGGAGGCTCGAGACAGGCTCTTCTGGCTGTGATGGCACACCAAGATGCGAATGGCCATGACAGAAAGTAGGGACTGCAGCTAGCAAAAGAACAGTAGAGGGCAAACAACTTTGTTTTTTTAGTGCTGTCAGTGGAAAAGTGGGCTGGGGTCTTTTAAACTTGTATCTCATGTCTCGCGTCTCATTAAGTTCTGGTTCTGAAACAGTGGTAGTGGCTCACACAGCAAACAGTGGTAGTGGCTGAGTGAGCGGAAAGACACTCAGACCCCTGCTGAGTTCACAGACATGCAAAATAGGCCCTCTTTCAATTACTCCAAAGCCTATGAAGCTCAGAAATGCTTTGTCCCCAATCAAACAACTGTAAAATCCACACCTGAGGGTCATAAAAAGCATGGAAAATTTAGATTATTAGAGGAACATAATAAGGCCCCAGTCCCACCCCCTGCTCAAAGCATGACTCACTAAAGCTAGGTCAGGTTGCCTTGTCCTATCAACTCTGGAATATTTCCCAGGACAGAAGTCCCATCACCTCTTATCTGAGCCTTGTCTGCACCAGTGATGGAAAGAATTATTTTCTTATATCCAATTAGAATTTCCCCTGTTGCAGCTCTTGCCTGTTGTCTCACCTTTTCCTCATGTGCCTCAGAGAAGAGGTGCTTCTTGCTCAAGCAGGCAATGGCTGACTGCAAATTGATCCTACTGCAGTCTTTTCCTCAGGTTGAAAATCAGTTTCCTCCACTTCTTCCCACAATGTCCTGGACTCCCCTCTCCAGGACATCTTTGTGATCCTGTGATAAACTCCTCAGTTTATCGCTATCTCTCATCTCTTGGGGAACCCAAAACTTGTGTTTAAAATTCCAGATGTGCTGAGCAGAGGGGCACAGCCACTCTCTTCATGGTTTGGGTATGCTTTGTGCTAGGCAGTCTTTAAAAGGTGTGCTGACGTTATTTTTTGTTGCTGGGTCTGGCAGCTGTGTGGAAAGAAAAGTGATAGCACATCTTCACAGTGTGTGCCTTCTGCTACTGAAAGCTGTCCAGGGCACACGGAACAGTGGAGTACGCTCCTGTACAGTGACAGGACACTGGCTCAGAGCTCTTGTTGTTTGCTGTATGGATTTCGAGTGTTCTCTACAAGCATCTAGCTGCACAGGGTTATATTCCTTGTCCAATTCATATATTCTGTCTTACACTCATACATGAAATAATACCGCTTTTTGGAAATCCTCTCTGCAAGTACAATATGCATGACATACTGCCACTTTCCCTGTGTTTAGAAACATTTCTTAAAGACTGTATTATTTGATATTTACATTGTTTCACTCTATGTTTTTGCATTTTCTAACTGGCATTATTTACAGAACAGGACACAAGTACTTTTGACAAGCACATGTAGTGACTGGTTTCAGAAAGATGGGGCAGGTCTCACCTCACAGACGTTTTTAGACCTAATTAGGAAAGGTTGTGGGGAAGAAACAGCTGCACCTACATTTTTCTGTTTCTCACTGGTTTTAGTTGCTCTAGTATGGGGTACAATTTTCTGTGTATGCAGTTAAGTTTGACCAACTCTTAATAGGCACAGTGGCACAGCACACCGGAGTCTGCTCCCAGCTTTCAGCTGGTCTTCCTTGGAGGAATACAGCTTGAGGCTGCTTTAGGAGCAGCGGCAGCAGTGGTGGTCAGCCCTCTGTTAAAACAACAGATGCCATACCAGAGTCAGGGATTTTGTTTACGGCACAGGTTTTACACGGGCATAGGTGCCTCTTCAACCTATGTGTAGGAAATATGGTCTTTCTGCTTCATTCCGTTGTGACAACCGGGTTGTTGGAGGAGGTGAAAACAGCCCTCAAATGGGACACTTTCCTTCTCACACAGCTTTCAGTTCACTGTCTCCTGTTTATGCAGTTGTACAAGGCAAGGAAGAGACAAGGTTCCAGAAGATTCATCTGTCTCTGAGAAGTGACATCTTCTTACCATGAGCAAAAGCAAAAAAAAACCCCACACACACACCCACACACACACCCCCACACCCACACCAAACAAACAAACAAACAAACAAACAAACAAACAAAAAACCAAAAAGGATCAAGTCTCTTGTACAGATCCCTTGCTCCCCTCCATCTACCACAAGATTTTTTTTTAATGCAGAAAATAATTTCTTTTCTAACAGAAGTAACTAAGAGATTTCACTCCTCACTCCAAAACCAGAAGGTGCTCCTGTAAGCTGCTAGCTGACTAAATTCTGTACACTGCAAAGCCAGTTTGCATTTCCCCAGAGGTGGTTGGAAGTGATCTTGCTGAGTTCTCTAGTATTAAAGTTGATGCATATTTTCTTGCATCCAAGTTTTTTTCAGTATTGCACAGAGGAGGCACAGTTTAGGAGCAGCTTTGTTTTGCCTTTTGGAAATCAATGACTTCTTGGTTATTTTCAAGGTTTTGAGTAGTCAGAATAGCAGATCACTCATTCATTCTCATTAAACAGATTTTCATGAATGGCAGAAATCCCAGGACTTATCTACTGAGAATATGTAACGAGTTGATTCTTTTGCTTCCTTGTTCTTTGGCGGTGCCTTGTATCTCTGAATGCCAGGAACAGATCAGATGCCCCGAAGACGGTCATGTCTGTGTTTCTGTGTTTGGGGTAGTGCATTCCTGTATAAGCAGGCTTCACAAATAAGCAGCCAAGCCATCTAGGGTGAACTCCACATAAATGCATCTTCCCAGAAGAGTGGGCACTTACACGTAACTGCTTGTAGTTAAATTGGATGTGTGTTTTCGCCGTGTAATGTAATACATGTACAGCCACATCTGATTGTGACATTATGCCTCATATTTCCTTCTGTGAAGCAGCAGCAAATTGAAAGGCAAGGTGTTGTCTTGTAACAGTAAACTTTTAATAAATAATCACAGAATTGTAGAATGGTTTGGGTTGGAGGGGGTCTTAAAGATCATCTAGTTCTAATCGCCCTGTCATGGTCAAGAACACCTTCCATTCCACTAAACTAAGTAGCTCAGAGCTCCATCCAACCTGGCCCTGAACACTTCTACGGGTGGGGCACCCATAACTTCTCTGGGTAACTTGTTGCCTCACTACCATCATAGTAAAGAATTTCTGCCTAAGAGCTAATCTAAATCTACTCTCAGTTTGAAGCCATTATCCCTTGTCCTGTTGAATTGTCCCAATTCGGGCCAGGAGACACTTCAGAAACAGAGTCAGAGAAGTGGGTATTTGCTTTATTCAGCGCGCTGGGTGTGTGGGGGATCTCTTCTCTGAACACACACACCCCGGTGCTTTTTGCAACACACTATTATGGGTTAAATTATGAATATTTATTACATTTTTTGGGACAGGCGTGGGGAATATTATTAGCATATGTGCCACACGTGTTGTGCACCCTGGTGGTCGCACTGAGGAAGACTTCTTATCTTCCTCAGGAGTCTTTTGATGAAGGCTCACAGTCTTCTTCACGATGCACTTTTCACCTTTCCTTCAGGGGCATGCGTAGTCCTTTGAGGAACGAATTAACAGTTTTTGAAATGATTCCTGTCTCCCCCTTATCTTGATGAGATTAGGGTGAGCCTGGCTTCCTGGGTTTTGTAATTAACATTTGCTGTTGGAGCTAACATTTGCTGTCTTTCAATAGTTAACTGTGTTTACATGGGTTAGTTATTGACCATCTCTCTCACTGTCACTAGATGTCCTTGTAAAAAGTCCCTCTCCAACTCTCTTGTAGGCTCTGTAGGTACTGGAAGGCTGCAATTAGGTAATCCCAAAGCCTTTTCTAGGCTGAGTAAATTCTATTCTCTCAGTCATTCCTCATAGGAGAGGTGCTTCAGCAGTCTGATGGACTTGGTGGCCCTCCTCTGGACTCGCTCCAACAGGTCCATGTTCCTCCTGTGCTGGGACCCCAGAGCTGGATGCAGTGTTCCAGGTGGGGTCTCACCAGAGCAGAGCAGAGGGGCAGAATCCCCTCACTGGCCCTGCTGCCCACGCTGCTTTGGATGCAGCCCAGGACACGTTTGGCTCTCTGGGCTGTGAGTGCACATGGCCGGGTCATGTGCAGCCTCTCACCCACCAGCACCCCCAGGGCCTTCTCCCGGGGCTGCTCCATCTGTTCATCCCAGCCTGTGCTGATACCGGGGGTTGTCCTGACCCAGGTGCAGCACCTGGAATTTGGTCTTGTTAAACCTCATGAGATTCCTATGGGCCCACTTCTCAAGCTTGTCCAGGTCCGTCGGGATGGCATCCTGTCCTTCAGGAGTGTCAGCAGCACCACTCAGCAAATTTGATGAGGGTGCACTCGACACCTTTATCAATGTCATTAATGAAGATATTAAATAACACTGGTCCCAGTACAGACCCTTGAGGGACACCACTTGTCACTGATGTCCATTGGAAATCTGAGCTCTTGGCCACACTACTCTCTGGATGTGACAGTCCAACCACTTTCTTAAGTGTCTAGTAGTCCACCCATCAAATCCATCTCTTTTCAGTTTAAAGAGAAGGATGTTACGGGGAACCACGTCAAAGGTTTTCTAAAAGTCCTGATAAATGTTATCTGTAGCCCTTCCCTTGTCTACTGATGGAGTCACTCCATCATGGAATGCCACTAGACATTCAAGACAAGACTTGAAGTTTAAATTCTTTTTCCTCCAGATCTTTGGGTTCAAAGTCATGTTTTCCCTACCACTAGTTGAAAGATGAAATACTTATGTACTCCTATGTCCATGGAAGCACAGCTTTTAGAAAAGTATGGAGCACTGTAAAACTACAAGAAATCTGTCAGAGCTCATGGCAGCACACCCTGCACCTGCTGGCTGACACAATGCTGCAGCACGTTTTGGGCTGATGTCCCACTAAGAGTTACTCAGCTCATGAGAGATATACCAGCAGCACACAGGGTGACAGAAGACATGATTTGCAAGTGATCCTGCCTGCCCTCAGGCTCAAGGTGTAACCATCAAGGTCATTCCTGTCCTTCCCGAGGTGCAGAAATACCGCTGGGGAGGGAGTGGAAATGCACTGATGATGACCCAGTGCACAAGGTTCACAGGTGTTCAGCAGAAAGGGCCTGACCTGCAACCCTGATCTCTTACTGAGAAAGGGAATCATGAACTGTCCTTTGATACTTCTTGCTCCGACTTTTGCATGTTGGATTCTGCTCATCAAGGAAAACCTTGCTGCTGTTTGGATTGGACTTTCCAGAGCAACATCAAAAATTCATAAGGCTTTTTCCTGAAGGTTATGTCAGCTACACGGTCAAGAAATATCTTTTGTCATGCCTTTTTGCTGTACCTGTCTGATGATAATAACCTGATGATAATTAGATGGACCGTGCGGGCTCTTCAGGACCTGAAGATGACTTCCCAATCCAGGAACATGGCTCTGTCTCTGGGGTATGACTTGTGTCTAGCAGTATTGCAGGCATGTTCTAAGAAAATACTCCCCATGGGTTTTGAATTAAATTTTGCCTATATATAAAGAGGAAGGTAATGCTTTTATCCTGACTTTAACTATTCCATAATCACAAGGTCTTTGTGACTTTTTGTGTCTCAGCCTAATTTCATTGTTGTGAAAGTGCTCACATTTACATGCCTGAGGAGATAACTAGGCAGGCAAAAACGAAATTCCACCTGTTTGGTTACAACTATTTAGCTCCTGGAGTTAAAGCTCAACTGGCTGTTTTGCATTGTGGTTACAAAATCGAGAAAGGACTGAATTCCCTGGTGTTTGGGATCCTCAGGGTGTATGTACCCAAAGCAGGCTTTCTAGAAGTGCTGAGCCTCGAAGCTATGAAGCCATTTTCAGTAATGGTCCACAATACATCAAAATACAACATTTCTCTAATGGAAAAAAACATGGAATAGTAAAACTTCTGGACTCACAAACCAGCCTAGCATACTGTCCTGAAGACTGCTCAAGGGAAAACACCATTTCAGGTAAACTTTGAAGTTTACAGAAAGAATGGGTAGGTTTAGGTACTTCAAGGTAATGTTGTGAGGTTTTTTTAAATACATATCCAACGAAAGTATCTGTTATTTTATGCATCTCCAACTTCATAGGAGGATTGGGTTATATGAACACCAGAAAGGTACTAACACTTTTTCCATTAGTGTTAATCCTATTACAGAGTAAGATGGGCTTCCTGCTATTTTGGACTTGCCAGGAGTGCAGAGCAAATTCTAAGTGCCTTTCTAAGTAATCCTCTCTGTGCTGATAATGTGATTGATATGTTCTGGGCTGTTTTGTTTATGAGACACATCTGGTATCAGAAATACAAAAGACTGTCAGAGGGAGTGGTAAAATTACTTTGGACTTAGAGTCTTTCAAAATTTTAGTAGTCAATGTGACTGCTCATTGCTTCGGAAATGGTTCGGGCGTGATAAAGCTTTATGTGAAAATTTTAAGCACATATAAAAGATAGAATCTAAATGAGGGGAAAAGGGTGCAGCTCCCTCATTTTTTGGCTTAGAGTGTCCAGGACATGATAGGGCATGCCTGCTATTTTTCGTACTGATGATGTGAACTTGAAACTTAAGTCTTCAAAATACAGGGGAGGGTGGGGTGACGGGAGGAGGAATGCTTCAGAGATAAGCAGAAGACATTATTTCTAGTGCAACAATTAAACCTGTTGCATGTGGTAAGTTTAATGTAACCCCAAAACTTATCACATTGCAAGCGCAGACACCGATCTGTGAGGGGCCAGTAAGTAAACCAGTTGTCACATCCCTCCTTGGCCGGGGGAGCTGATGGCATCCCTGTTAGAGGGAGCTTGCTAGTGCAGGGAGCCATGGTGAAGCAAAGCCGGGCAGCCACCGCCTCTCCCCCCTCACCCCTCCCACTTCTCCCTCTGCATGGCTCAGCACTGTCTCCAGGTACTGCCAGCAGAGCCAAGATCTGCTGCAGCTGCCAAACACAGTCACAGGGATGATCTTGGGGGCCAGAAGAGAGAAACAAGTCAAAGCTTAATCCAAATATTATACACGGGATGTTTGCTGGTTCCTGTAAGACAAGCATAAAGTAGATCTACTTTGTAGCTGAGGGGTGTCTGCATTTGCAGCTGCAGCTCTCTCCAGGCAAAGGAGCTGGATTTCTTGTTCCTGGAGGGCTGAGTAGCATTGAGTAGCAGTGATTCTTTATTTCTTCCTACTGCCCAACAGACTGCCAACACAGCTTTTAGGTGCTGGTTCTGCGTTTCATCAGCAGGGTAGTTACCACCTGGAGATGCAACATCACAGTCACTCCACACGAGCTCTACCTTAAATCACTCTGAAAGTTGAAGCTGGGGCAGGATATGGCAGCTCCATGCTAAGCTGGGTATTTCCATGCATGCACATGACAGCATAGCATGCTTCTGGTTCCAGGGTGGAGTTCGAAAGGTGGCTTCTGACCAGCAAAGCCTTTGTACCCTGTTGTCGCTGATCTACCAAGTAAGTATTCAACAGAGAGGTCTTTTGGTTTAGTAGGGATAAGCCACTCCAGGTCTGTGTCTGCCCCAAACCCTCAGCTTTGCACCTCTCACACCTCTTGCATCTGAACCAGCAGAGCTCATATCTGTGACCCCAAAAGCAAGATTCAAAATTTTTGTACTCCTGAGATGCAGGGTTCACTAGGGAGGAAAGCAAGTCAGGGAGTCTCATGCTGATGGCAGGTGCAATGTTCCTGCGTCATCCTTTTCACTGAAATGTTTTGCACTGTGATAGCACAGACAATTGATTTGGTAGCAAAAAGGACTCAATATAAAATATGTGCCTGAACACTTCAGAAAGGCACCTCTTTCCATCTTTCCTTTACAAGACAGTAAGTAAATGATCCAAACAAATCCAAGTCCTACCATTCCAGGCAGTGGAAGAAGCAGAGATCAAAAGTTGACTCTACACTAAAAAACTTACTTTTTTTCCCCTGAGAACAATTGCAGAAAAACTTTCTTATTGCTATCTAGTGGGTTTGAAATCTATTGTACCCATGCAGTGACTGACTCAATTGTTTCATTTTATTCATCTGTGAACACTTTTCCAGAAAAGTGCTTCTTTTCTCAGCTGCAAAACTGATAGGACAATACTGTGTCTAAGGTGACACAACTAAGAAAGTTCTCACAGACAAGTGCTTATTTTTGTTGTTTAGTTTGAAGTGGAGTCGTTCTAGGTACAATTAGATGTGTTTGTCTTTTTAAAATAGGTGAAATCCACATCCTTTAGCTACTAGCAGAGATTCCATGCTATTCAGGTAGATCACACGGTGCTCACAGCTAGTTAAGGAAATAAAGGTAATTGAGTGAGAAACTGATAGAAAAAGCCCATCTGAAGGACCCCTTCAGGAGGAAGGTGATGCTGGGTGTTTTCAGGAACTTCTGTAAAGGATTCTTTGAAATGCTGATTACTTCTTGCTCAGTAAGCACCAATATGAACATAATAGCGACTTACAGAAAAGGCCAAATATAGAGGTAACAGCTTCTCTTAACTTTTATTGTGGGGTAAAAACAATTCCAGATACATTTCCTGTAAAGTAAAAATAAAAATTTTCATATATTTCATTTGGAAAAGGCATTTATTGGTTCAGATCTGTTAACTTACAGTGTTCACTAGGTATATGAGCAATTCATGGATTTGTCAGTTAAATGCTTTTTTCTAAAAAAAGCAGGTAAGGTTTTAGGGAAGCATGCAGAGAAGCAATGTCTAAACTTGTCACCTAATACTTCATCATAGCAAAGCAAACTTTGAAATGCATGGAGGTATGGGGTCATCCTGAGAAAGGTAAGTTTTAGTTCTGAAACAGTGAATTGCAAGTGCCCTGGGAGTTTAAGCGTGTTACCTTCCATTACAAGAAAGCTTTAGCAGCGGTGCATTTTTCTCTGTGTGTGGGAGCTCCACACCTGTGGTAATCTGAAAGGAAACATCATCTCCTCCCTAGAGTAGCAGACAGATGCATCAGGCTATGTGGTGCCCGAGGGATTAGCGTCCTGCTATTCATTTGGGCCTCTTTGGAGTGACAGGTAGACTCTGTATTTTGGCACTAGAGCTTTGGCAGACATACTCTAGGTATTACTCACCATACAGCATTGTCAGGATGTCAGATTAAAGCACACCCAACCTGCAGATAAAGCCATGTTTCTTTGCTGCCTCTAACTCCTTCCAGTAGCTCACTTTTTGTCCCAAGATAATAAAAGCATCAATGCTACATTTTTTTTTCTAATTAGTAAAACTATGTTTACAAGGCATTGTCAGTTCCTTTCGTTCATGATATCTGTTTTATTGTCCGATCAACAATACATGAACTTTCTAACTCTAGGAGTTTACAAAAGATGGATTTCCCTGCTAGTTTTCACATAAGACAAACCCCTTTTGCTGGTGCCAGTATTAAATGACGAGTGGGTGTAGTTTGTTACAATAACAGGGTATTCAGACAGCAGACAAAACCAATGTGCTGATTCCTGGGCTGGGCCAACACCAAAGGATCAAACTGACAAGAACAAAGTTTCTGTCTTCAAATTATGGTGTTTTAGGAAGGGAGATCTTTTAGCAAGAGTTATTTTGGAGTTTTTGATCATTACTTTTGCAGCTAAACATGAAATTATGGATTTCACAGGTGAACTTTTAAGTGAGTGGAAGACTGGATGGGCTGTCAGGTTCAAGGATAGAGGTCCATCAGTCAACGAGTAGCTGACAGACAGCTACATGTGCCATTTCTCAAGAGTTCATACCAGGCTAGTATTTTCAACATCTTTAGCAACAACATAGAAGAGGGGATGTAGGGCACTGGGGATTGTTTGACACTGGGGGAGTAGCTGGAGGGGAACACAACCCTTCAGAGGGACCTCAATAGGCTGCAGAAATGGAGTGCCATGAACGTCCTGGAGCACAGTCTGAGCAACGGATGTGTCCTGCCCGTGGCTGTGAGGAGCCCAGGAGTGAATGAGGCCCTTGGTCTGCACAGAAGGGTTGCAATCCTGGTGGACAGCAAAGGTCAGCTGTGACCTTGGTGGCTGACCAGGGCCTGGGTGGTCCTTGAAAGCCAGTGGAGGGAAGTGCCTCTCCACTGCTTGATGGCACTGATCAGGCAGCATCCCAAATTAAGTTCAATCCAAGAGAATTTTTGAGAAAAGAGAGATGAAATCATCACACTAGCATGGTGCAGTCCTTAGACATGGTCGAGAGAGATGGTGGGATCTCCATTGTTGGAGATAACTTGATCTGGTTTTGTGGTCAGCCATGCTTGGAGAAGATTGTTGCAACAGGGACCTCCAAAGATGCCTTCCAAATTGAATTTTTCTGAGCTCCTTTAATTGGATTTCACAGGACTCTTGTAGCAGGCCTAAAGCTGGAGAATTTGTTTTGACTGAATGCAGTTTCTTGTGCCATGCCCAGGAGGCCTGTGCTGAGATTAGGTGGTGACTTACAAACAAGAGACTGTATGCCCTGACAACAGGAAGATGGCAACCAGGGCCCAGAACACACTTCTGTCTTGCCCCTCAAGAAACCCAAACCAAGGAGAAATGATGCTGAAAGAGGCAGAATAGTGAGGCTATCCCCCTGTAGCAACACCTGTATCCTTGAGACTACACAAGACCTGCCCAAAACCCAGCTTACCAAGAGGTACCCCCAAGAGAGGCTGCAGGAGACTCAGTGGAAAACTTCATACCTGGTGTCCTGCATCCACTGTACCATCCCAAGGGATCCTGACCAGATTTCTTGGGTATAGACCTCTCCGTGCCTGTGAACACATGTGTGAGCATGGGTATGGGAAAATCTGTGAATGAATAAGAGTGAGTAAAACCAGCTTGCTTAAAATTAAAATAGCTTTCTTGGTCCATAAAAGCTGAGGCAGATGAACTGGTTGCACAGGTGCTGAGAAGACCCACTCCCAAGAAAGCACCAGTAAGGGTGAACTAGGGATACCTCTGTGTCCATCCAAACATTTTGATTATAGATCTCAACAGGAGGTCAGTGATGTAAAACTTGATTTGTAGCACTTCTCTAACCTGACATGAAACAAACCTGAAACACACATTGAAAGACCTGACCTTCCTTCCTATGAGGAACACGTGGAATATTGTCTATTTCAATCATTCTATGTAGCTACATAATGTTGCAGAAAATGCTATATTGGAGCAACATCTGAAAGGAATGAATGGAAAGCACACATGCCCATTTGACAGACACTGCTGCAGACTGAGTAATCCCACTGGGCTGCTGATTTATATTTAGCTCTTCAATTAAGAGCAAATCCTACACTTGGTACTCACATGAGTGAGCCCCAGGGTCACATAAATAATCCTCAGGATTACTCAGAAATTATTTTTTAAAGCATGATAAACACATGACTGGGAGCTGCAGGCTGTGCACACAGAATCACGGAAACATTCAGGTGGGGAGGCACATCTGAAGGTATTTATTCCCACCCCCTTTCCCAGCTCAACTGCCTTCAAAGCAAGGTCAGCTTGGTCTGGACCCTGACCAGCTAAATTTTGAACATGTCCAGCAGTGGACATCCCACCACCTCTTTTGGCCCTGTCCCAGGGCTGCACCACTGTTGTTTTATTCCTTATGTGCAAACAGAATTTCCCATGCTGCAATGTGTCCCTTTTGTACCTTATGACAAGGGTCAAAACAAGACTTTTTAAAACAAGACATCCCTGTGAACTTCTCAGAGGTCCGTAACTGTCTGTAAGTCAGCGGACACCTGAAATTAGAGCTTCCCTCAGACATCCCTTCTCCATGCTAACAAAGCCTGATTCGCTCCATCTCTCCATGAGGTGCACCAGACAAACACACCATCTCTGTGGCCTCCCACTGATCACTCTTCAACCTGCCAACAAATGATGTCTGCTTCCACCCATGATGTGTACACAGGAATTGTGGCCACCCTTGGAACACAAATTTTCTTCTGATGATACTCTAATGCTTCCATGGCTGTATGTACCACATACAGCCTGTTCACACAGACTAGAATTGGTGCCTGCAATGATGGCTCATGTCCTCTCCCATGTGAGACTGATACAGGTAACAGCAGGAGCCCGCACGGGAAAGAGGTGCTGTTTGCCATGCAAGGCACGGGAGCATGGGCAGAGCAGGACCTTGTGGTCAGCTGGTGATGGACATCTGGACTCTGGACAGGTTAGAGAATGATACTTAGAGGCAGGATTTCATCTTGGCATTTGGCAGCACCTTCGTCTGACCCCCTTCTATGTCAGTACTGAATGAATGTGTAAATAAAACATGCTACTTCTCTGTTACATGTCCTGCTCTCTCCTTTATTTGTTTGGCTTTTCTCTCTCCACACACACCTGCCCCCCCCGCCATCTCACAAATAAAATGATATTCCTGTCTTCTCTAGTGTGGAGAGAGATGTTGCTCCCTGCTTTGTNGTTCTCTTCTTCGCCCTCCCCGCACCCCGCCCCCCCCCCCCCCCCCCATTTTCTTTTTACTGACAAAATGCTCTTGCATACATTTCTTCAATAGGCATTGACCACTGCAGTCATGATGCTCTGGCTCTTTCTCTTCAGCTGCAGAGAAACTTGTCTGGCTTAGGCAAATGACTATTTGCTTCCAGTATTGCCATTTGATTTCCAGCATAGGTGCAAGCTCCAGACAGTAACTGTTGAGCAATGCTTCAAAATCTGTAGGCCAGATCTTTCCCAAAGGTTACTCCAACCAGCCAACAGCACAGTAATCGTTATCAGGTATGAATTCACATTATCATTTGAGCAGAAGTATACACAGGCTCTCTCTGTGATGCTCTGGAATCTATCAGTACTTAATATCTGAGGAATGAAACACACTGAATTGCTGGGAGAGAAAAACATTTGGTATCAGTTTTTGAAATTTCACTGAAACTGTTAACATGCAGCACACTCACTGTTCACAAGTTCACTAGCTGGGGTGTGTGTGGTTTTAGCTTATTGCACTGATTTCAGCTCTCACATTCAATATTTTAAATATTCTCATCACGCTGCAGTGATGTTCTCCATCCAGCACATTGCAAAGTTACTTACTTCTGCTGAACACGGCATCTTTTAGCCTGTTATGCTCAGGGGGATGGTGACCAGACCTCTGTAGAACACCGTGGGGTTGTGCTCCTTCCTGTGAAGCTCTGACAGGACCAGTCTAGGCTGCGGAGGAAACGGTTTGCCCTTCATGGTCACCTTTGCAACTTCCAGCTTAGCCCCACAGCCTCTCAGAGACAGGCAGCTCAAGTTCAAGGCCTAAAATGCCTGCTTCCACAGGCAGGGCAGCCCACAGTCTGACCTTGGGTTAAAAACTAGTTTTCTGCAGATGTCAGCTGTACTTCATGTGAAAGAACAAGCCTGAAGCAAGGTGTAGGAGTCAGGTCAAGGACACATAAAAAACATACATATACAAGCATTTCTGATATCTCTGTGTGGTGCTGAGGAGCATGCAGGTGTTGGTGATTAACGTGGAGTTTACAGGAATCATACAGAAATGAGTGTCAGAAACCCGGGGCTAGCCTGGCTGAACCTCCAGAATGCTCCAGCATTCGTTCCTCAGCTGTACTTGTTTAGGCAAACCAGACAAAAAGTACCTGATCTAGTCTGAAGAGGGAAGCTGGAGTGCAAGGTAAACATGTATGGGCAACACTCCTGAGCAGCTTGACTTTCAAGTTTTCTGAGAGCAGTCATGCCCATGGAGTCAGTAATGAGAAGGAATTTGTTTGCTGAAAGATCTCTGAGGCTCTGTAACTCTTTTCCAGGTGGGGGCATTCAGACAATTGATGAATGAAGTGTTTTCTGTCTGGGACAGTAAATATTTAACTGGAAATTTTAGAAAGATCCATGTTTCTGAGTTTTCAAGACCTTCTGAAAGAAAGTGTTTCCTGCAGTCACAAAACAAAAGAACACAGAAAAGAGGATGAAGCCTAACAGAGAAGTCAGAAAAGCTGTGTCCCTCAGTAGTGCATTGTAGTCCTGCATCACCTTCGTTGCTGTATGTGCAAGAAACCTGCAGCAACTGCCTCTGACCTCCTCAACATGCTGCAGAGCATGTCGACCTCCCTACTCGATTTTATTCAGGCACCCCCCCCAAGTCCCATTTTCACGTTAGATCTACTCACTGAATGTTCAGTGCTTTTTTTTCCTTGGACAATCAAGCAACATAAAATGTAGCCTGCATAAAAAAGTGATGAGAAAGGCAAGATTTTTACATGAAAATATCTTTTTCAGGTTTCTCCACTGATTTGCCTGGCAGTTTTTGAACATGAGACTGGCATCAGCAAGTACCTGGAACTTTTTAGCATGCAGTTTTTAGTGGCCTGGTAACCTAGGCTGCTAGGATGCGTCAGGATAGTTTGTTATAGCATCTTAGCATGAAGAACCATGGCCTTGGATGCCTGATCCATGTGGCAGCGGGGGTTTCCAATGATTTCAGCAGAAACAAGTTGCTCCCAAGCACCGAACCCAGCTAAATCCTCCCATTCACTAACTAGGTAATATTTTGTGGTTCATCCTGGAGAAGTAGCTGCAGGTAAACAGTCTTAACCATTGTTGTGTGGCTCAGGAAAGGCTGTGTCTCACATTGTATCCTACTGTGTCACAGACACAAGTTGTGTGTGATTAAGGCCACAGCACATTTTTAGTTAAGCACAGTGGCAAAGAGAAGTCCCCGAGGTCTGCCTGCTCCCCCACTCCAGTCAGCTCAAGGGCCTTCAGCTCTCCAGCAGGATGCACCCGGTGTCGCCAGTGAAATGCCTGCCTAGCCAGCTATGACAAGGAGGCTTGAATCCGCCCTGAACCACTCAACAGCTCACGCAAGTGGAGACTGCAAAGAGGATCTGCTGGGGACAGAGTGTTCTTAGGATGGCAGTGCAGCCTGCTGCCCTGAGAGCAGTGCATCTCTTCAGAGCTAAACACCAGCAAGAGGAGTTTGAGAAGGACAGAAAAAAAAAGACCGAAGAGATCTACAGGGAGTTTCAGTTGGATTTTTCTTGTGATTACCCCTTCTCTGCATCACATTTCCATTGATCTGGATGGTGGGATGTTGTCTGGGTCTCTGGGCAGTTTCTTCAGGGTGGTTCACTTTCTTGTTGAAAATGGTCAGAAGCAGCCCTTTTGCACTTGAGTGATCCATGATGGAAGAGGCATTTAGGAGATAACTACACTAGGAAGAAGTGGCAAAAAAGAAAAGAAAACACTTTGATGTCTGAGAAGGTATGCACAGTTTCATAAACAGTAAGGGACAGAAGAGAAGGGTGCTGGGCTTGTTCAGCAGGAGACCAGAAGGTCAAGAGGGCACCAAGCTGCTGTCATCCAGGATGTACATGCCGGATGTGTACCTGCCTCCTGCTGAGAAGGGAAGTGCCACACACTCCTCCTTCACTGTCCTTCCCATCACCCCCTGATGACTGTTACGAAGGCCTCAGAAACCAAAGTTAAATCTTTCACCACAGGTGCCTAATGGCCATATGTAAAAAAAAGATGTCATGCATGCTAATGGTGTTTGATCTCTGTATAGCAAAGCCTGTCACATCACTGATAGTTGCAGGAACAGCCATGAAGCTGATCTTAAACAAATGTCATTAAAAAATTACGTTGATCCAAAACAGCCTTAGATCTCAGCTGCTGGTGATTTCTCCATGCTCTGCGCAGGTGAGAAGAAGCATGAAGAACACAGAGAAACAAGGGCTCTGCAGAGCAGGAAAGGCAGCAATGAAGTTGCTGGGCACAGCTCAGCTGGAAGTTTCCACTGACTTGGAAATGATCCGCTGAGCTTGCAGCACGATGCTGCACTATGGGCTGCATGGGGAATGAAAATCAGGAAACCTAGACAGGTTTTGTCTCTGCTGCAGAGAGCACAGTTAGAAGCTGTTGTCGAAGCTAACTGGCTGAATATGAGACCTTGTGGTAGGTATGTGCTTCTGTTCCTCTACTATTTAATAAGGCCTTAAGTCCACTGCTTCAGAGCAGAGATGGCCTCCTCCTGGGCTTATGTGGTGTGTAGAGGCACTGGCAGAGGGGCTTGGCTTTCCCTGCCTCCTCAAGAAGGAACTGGGTGCAATCCTTCTTCCTGGGAGAGAAACCCAAATGGGAAAAAGATAAGGCTTTAGCAGTAGATTGACCAGCAATGGCATTGTCACACACCTCTGGAAGGATGGAGGTAAACAGACAAGTGAGAGATCAAGCGTGGCTGGGATGACACAGGTAGGCTCTGGAGGCTTACGGAGATGGTCTGGAGGTAACGACGGCTGTCGCTGGCAGCATATTTCTCAATTTTGTCTTTCATGCCTATGAGTCACCAGCAAGCTGGAGGAACAGCTCAGGCAAGGATCCCCCCACGCAGAATTGTGTGTGAGCTGTCCCTGTGAAACTGCAGAGCACAGCACCACTGGGGTATCATCTGGCACTACCTAGTTGCAGCTAGCTCAGTCCACTGGGAAGTGGCTCTCCATGAGTGTGTAAGACTGAAGCTTCACTGGGACACTTTTTTTTTTTTTAATTAGTCCTTAAACATTTGTCTTTCAACTGTAAATGATTTTTATCAAATTCTGCACAAAACTTCTCAACTATTTTTAACAAAAACCCCCCACACCTGAAGTTTATCACTTTTTAACAACGGATTTGCCATTTTTGAGAGGAACTCCCCTCTCAACAAAGTGATGGATTGCTTTCCCTCTGCCTGAGCCTTTCCTAGACCTCTCTGAATGTCTGTTCCACCCCTTCTCATTGGGAGGGAAGCCAGGCAAAGTTGCAGGGTGTTAAGCTGAAACATGTTCTAATCTCAGCCCCATGAGACAGAAACTGGAGTAAAGGAGTTTGAGGATCATTTTGTGGTTTCCTGGGGGTAGCAGACATAGGTGATACAACAGTGGAGGGGAATGGGCATCTGAAGACCCTTCCAGAAAGGCTCACCACAGCTCTCTTGCAGCAGAATCTGTCCTGGTCCAGTGCCTTGCTTGGGTGTGTGGAGCACCCAGCGGCTGGCACCTCTTGCTTGCAACAAGACTGACAAAAATCAAATTTTAGGACTGTTGATGTTATGCTGGCTTCAGTCTCAGGGAAATTAAACTCTAAAGTCTTTATGGTGCCATGTCCCAGAAGAGAGAAAGGAAGTGGAGAACTGAGAGACAGGACACAATGAGTAACAACTCCTCTCCTGAAGTGGAGTAACTCCAAGCTCTCCTCACCTGTTTTCCTGGTGTCCTCGGGGCTGGATGCCATCTTATTCCAGGCTGCCGCTCTGGCTGGTCATCGCAGGTTTGCTGCCAGTTTCTCTTTGTCGGCTCTCCAGACACAGTGGCGCACACACACAGAGTAATCCTTGCTGCTACAAAGTCTGTATCGAACAGATAGTTTCACTTCTTTTGTTTTTTAAATTTAGGGAGTTTGCACCCAAAGCAAATTTAGGGTGATGACCCACCTACAGGTACTTCAGTACATTAGCTGTCTTTCACTTTTTTCTGGTATCACAAGCACAAGCTGCCTTCCACTCCCCAGGATTTCTCCCCTCACAACCAAAATGCACCAGAAATGATGATGACAAGCTAAATACACTGCATGTGTTTGAGGCCTGCCCACGAGCTCCTTTCTCTTCTCTCCAGCAAATGTCATCTGGGCTTTTGGGGCCTCTCTCCTTCTAGAGCCCAGAGAGCCTTCGCCAACCATCCTTATGTAAATGGAAAATTTATGCACACACCCCCATGCATGTGCAGTCATCCCTTCTGCTTGCTGACATACTCTCTGTCAGACATCTCAGTTTTTCCAGTCAAGGCCTCTGTTTCCAAATGCAAACTTTTCTGGACAAATTTTGAGGACTTTTTAATCTATCTATTAAATCCCGGGCTAGCAAAGTGGAGCTTGGCACCAGTTTTGTGCCGTTCTCCTAAGTGCCATAAGTCCACTGATTTTAGGAACTACCTCCTGAACTGAACTCCCACTACTGTTCACCCTTAGGACAGTAGCATAGGACCGTGCCCATGCACTGCAACCCAATCTCCTTTCAAACAAAACTGTGTCTTAGCATGAAAGAAATTGTAAACTGTAACCAAGTTTCAGTATCACACTTTTCATCTCATCACCTGACATTGTTGTCAAAGTGGGTTAACTCTGTTAAGAAGAGTCTATCTGATATCTCTTCCATCACAATGCATGGCATTTTACTTACATAAACTGAGCCAAGAAACTGCTATCTCAGCAGTTTACTCCCACAGCATACTCCTCAGATGGGCATGGGTTCCCCGTCCTTTGAAAAGAAACTGCAGGAACCGCAGATTCCATAGTGCAGTGAAGGTGGCCAGGAGATCACGTATGAAGACCTACAACAACCCCAATGACATATGGACCACCCCAAAAGTGCTGAAACATCTTGACTGTGTAAAAGAGCCTGGGCTGGAGGAAGCACCACTAAGCTTCACCTCCTTTCTGCTTGGCTTCCACCTGAAATCTGCAGCAGCCATGCAGAAATCAGGGAAATAGGACTAACACTAACACCCATGAGTGATCCTGATTTCTCATCAGTCCTGCCCAAACTTCAGCTAAAGGCGCAATATAAATAGGAGGATGATAATTATAGTCAAATGGCTTTGCCAGTCCACCTAATCTCATTTTAGATGCCTAATTAATATCCCTTGAAGATCTGTGATCTACTTGTCACATGGATTAAAAAGCAAGCAACTGATAAAAAATAACTCTGTGGAAAGTTCTTTTTCTGACTATTCCTGACACAGATCCAGCAGACATCTGTTCTTGGTGCACTGCTCCGAAGTAAAGTAGCCAAAGATCTGGGTAGGAGAAGATGCTGTTTCTTGTGAAGTTTACAGCTGATGGAAGCACAAGTGGACTGGTACCTACGCAAACACACTGTGTTGTGCCACACTTCCCACACATGGAGGATGCACCACTGTCAGCAATTTTTGGAGAGTGGGGACTCACTGAAATGCATAACAAGGATTCAGTGAAATTACTTCAGCCCATAGGCGGGCCATGGGAGTGGGTGTTCCTCTCTGAGCAGCTCTAAATTAAGAGAGTATCATGGGTGGGCTCTTCATTACAGATAGACCAGCCCACTCTTAACTGCAGTACAGTGGTGGTGGGATTATGAACAGAAACTGCATCCCTCCACATTGGAAGAAATGGTCAATTAGAGAGTTTTTAAAGAACAATTTTTACAACACCCTGCCTGAGAGGTGGTTCACCCATCTCACCCTGCTTCTCCTGAACTCTCTTCTCCCTGTGAAGAGAACACTTAATCTCAGCATGCAAATGCCTAGGGAGGGCAAGTTTCTGACTGTGCATGGCAGCAAGTGAGCCACGGTATTTATTCCACTTCACCCGGACCAAAAGCAAACCTTGCTCTTTCTTCCCTTCAGAGGGTTGTGTTTTTTTCTTTCTTCACTAACAAGAAAAAAAAGAAAAAAAAAAAGAAAATAAAAAAGAAAATAAAAAAGAAGAAGAAGAAGAAAACAGTTCAGGGTCAGTTTCAAACGGAAAGCTTCTCATGAAACAAGAAAGCAAAGGAATTCCTTTGGGAAAATTTAAAATGTGTTGTTTCTGCTTTCGGGAACTTTTACTTCCCTCTTTTCAATTAAAGCCGTTTGTCAGTTTGGATCAAATTCAAGAAATAATTTAGTTTGCCACTAAAGCACACCTTTACAGTCCAAAGGGTGCATCTGGAAACTCCAGCTGTGGTGTGGACCCTGCTTGTCTGGCATCATGGTGCCCCTGTGTGCAGTGAGGGCATTGCTTAGGAGCATCACTATATGTGAAGATAAATGGACCAGTTTCGACTGTGGTACAGGATTACCTTTACCAAACCCATGTGCTTCAGCTAGAGCAGACTTTTCAGAAAGAGGCAGTCTGAAGCTTAGGCTACATAATTAAATTACTGATGAACTAGTACCCAAGAACCATAGTCTGAGTGCTTGCTGACAGACTTCTGTTTTAAAAATACAAGAAAACCCTAAGTAAAAGAGTGCAGAGTTGTCATCAGATTTGGAGATGTGTAGCTTTGAAAGTTAAAAGGAATTGTTTTGCTTGTGTGCAAAGGCTGTAACAAGTAATTTAAGTGCCAGAGCCAAATCTGGGTAGCACTTACCAGCAAACTGAAGGTCCCACCAACACTGGCACTGGTGTTTGACATGGTAACTTCTCTCCAAATATGCCAGGCTGCAGATCCCCCACCTGATCTCACAAGACAGGAATGTGAGGACACCAGAAGCATGCAGCACACCTGCCCAGTGGTTCCTGGGCAGGCACTGGACATGAGCCCAGCCAGGTCCCAGGGCTGATTCTGACACCCCTTTTACTGTGATGGCTGTGTCCAAGGCTTGTGCTCATCATGGGCACATGAAGTTAAAAACCTCTGTCTCCAGGATCCTTTATAAAGACTGCTGAGCTGAGAACATGGATTCAATAGCTGGGCATCCCCTACTTGAATCATTTCCTTTGTGGTCAGGGACCTGGAGAGATGCTCTGTTCCAGAGAAGACTGTTTAACACCAGTACCAGAGTCGTTACTAGGATTTCCTCCATCCCCAGGACAAAAAAAAAAAAAAANAAAAAAAAATCCATTTTCCATTGATGGCAGAATCACAGGCATATTATGAACAGCCTCCAATGAGTATTGCTGGAATTAAAAGAGAAGGTAGGTGGAAACAACATGACAATCAGTAGCTTTTTGGAATAAAACAGGGGGAAGGATCAGCCCTGTTTCCCTTCTAAAGCCTTGTTTCAGTTTTAATTTGGTATATTCAGCTCCTGTATAGATACATTGACAATACTGATGACGCTTGTGATTAATTATTAATACAGCCCTTAAGAGTCTGAGCTGTGAGATGAGACACCTCTGTCCAGGGTACAAACACAGAAGAGAAAGGTGGAACAAGCACAGGGCACAAGGAGCTGGAAAGACAGGAGCAAGATAGCTTTGCTCATTTGGTAAGTCTAAATAATTGTCTGCTGGTTTTCACAGCTACTCCAGAAAAGAAAGCTTTAAAGAGGAAATTTAGGAGAAAATTAAGGAGAAAATTGAGGAACACAGTGATAACCTGTGAATAAAGCATTGAGAAAAATAAATTATGTTTAACCAGTGGAATGGATGGAGATACTGAAACTATTTGTTTCTTCTTATCAAATGTAACTCCTAACAGGCAACTTTATTTCAGGTTAATGCAGTCAGACATTTTAGAGTCTGTACGGGAAAACTACGTTCACAGTTGTGGGCATGTCTGTGGGAAGATCCTGCAAGGTTGGCTGGTTGCTTTTAAGGGGTAGGAGTTTAATTTTATACCTTATGAAAATCACGAAGTTGACTGAAGCCAAAATGCACACATAGGAAGGAAAAAGCAGTCTGCTCTTGAGGGAGGATTATTCTGTCACACAGGACACAATAGAGACCTCTTCTTTTACTACTTTAACAAGTTTTGCTTCATGCTGGCATTCCTGCTTCAGAAAGGCACTGTCATGGGAAACGGATTCTGCCTGGAGACCAGACATTGTTCAGGATATCCCTTCCACCTCCGCGTGCTATTCAGCATTAACACAGCCGTAAGCAAAGCCCTGAAACTATTGAAATTTCTTTCTTTATCTCCCCCTTTCTCTTTGACAAATGTGTGACAAGGATGCAATTGTTTGAAAGCCCAGTGATGGAGAAAACAGAGAGCGAAGCCTTCAGACGTGCCTCAGTGATTTAGAAGCCTTCCCCCAAGACTTGTGAAAAAGGTCACGGGAGGTCTTCCATAGGGTTCAGCTTCCCAGCAGGGCTCTAGATGCCAATGTAAAGGCACTTAAATTCCTTTAACAGCTGACCCCTTTGTGGATGTTCCCACCTAGGATTATCCTGGCTCTTGGGCTGAAGAATAGCCCTTAGCCAACTAATGGATCACAGGCCTTTCCCTTTGAATGTCTGCAGTTTGTGTTGGGTAATCGCCCATCCAGCCAGCAGGAAGTTGTTTCTTCATTAAAATGACAAAAGCTTTTGAAAGACGAAGATAAGAATACTTCTGATGAATCACGGCAGGGCTGGTTTGGGAAATACTGTTTCATGCTACCCAGAAGTTACTCAGCAGCTTGCTGGTAATGTAGCCTGAGCACAGCGGAGGAAGCTCAGGCGTTGATCTGTGCATATATTCCCCTGTCAAAGCCCAGCCCAGCCCCACACCAGGCCTTTTCCCCTGCAGCTACTGGGGCACATGGTGCCTGAGGCACTCTTGGCGTGAGAAGACGTGTGGACCCAGCTTCTGCTGGGCAATGGAGAACTCCGGGAACACGTCTGCAGTAGAAAATTGCACCCTGTCACACGGACACCAGCCCTCTCCCCAGGGCACTCCTGCTCTGCCTCCTAAACAAAGAGCACTCTCTTTCCTAAACCCCGTGCACTGGGCCCCCATGCCAAACCCTTCTCTGCCATGGACAATCCTGGTCCTTCCCACCTTCGCCCCCTTAACAGAGCAATTCCTGCTCCTCCAGGCTACATGTTGGTCTCTTAGTGGGAGGGCATAAGGAGGTGGTGTCAGACCCCTTTCCATTAAGGCTAAGCTATTTAAAGATCAGTGGGCCAGAAAGAGGAACCAAGGGTCAGCATCACTGCTCAGAGGAGTATTTACATATTTCATGCACTGGCGGTTTCATTTACAGAACTCCAGAAGTCCTTGGAGCAGGACAGGCACAATGGATCTCTTCTGGCACGGGCAGCTGTGACTGCCAGGGGACCCCTTCAGAGCCCTGTGCTATTTTGACTTTGACTGGAGGTCCTGCCAGAAAGAGGCAGCAGCTCCTCCAGGCCTAGAGCAGCACACAGCACAGCCCAGGGTGGGGCGGTCTGACTTCTCTGCAGTGGACACTGCCTGGTCAGGAGGGTGCTGCTGGCCAGTCCAGAAGAGGCACTCCTGCACTCCTCCAGCCACTTCAGGGACTGGGCACCTGCCAGCAGTGCCAGTGTTGTTTGTGAGTGCACAGAGCCGTGCTAGCTGCTGTCCCCCATGCCTGCTAAATGGTGAGAGCTGAACTGTTGCTGGGCTCATCCTTATGCATAAGGGTGTGCATTCCATGGTGCTGCTGCTGCTCTGGTCACCCTCCCTGTGCCCTGGGTCCACGTGGACTCCAGGGGCCACAGGACCTGCCATCAATTCCAGCCACCCACAAGGCCAGAAGCTCTGGCAGCCCAAGTATGTTCCTGTGCTTGTTCCTGCAGGTGTGGAGGGAGAGGCCGGTGGGCTGCAGGTGCCAGGTACCCCCAGTAAACTTGACCTGAGCACTGGGAGCAGGTGGTCTTTCTCACCTCAGCTCCAGGACTTCAAGTAGTGTTAATGTGCTATCTGCCCAAGAGCTGCACTGCACCATAATATAGGGTATAGCTGCCTGGGAGAAGTGACATGCCTACGACCTCCAGGTGCTGGAACTCCACGAGAATTACTTGAGCAGTAGACATATATCCCAAGTCCTTTCATAAACCCCTGCACCAAACCTCCTACTCTGACTCAGAATAAAACCAGAAAGAAATGTCTGTCTCTCTGCTGCCTCTCTCCCTAAGTGACCTCTCCCGAAAACCCTCTAGGCTTCCAAAACAAACAAACAAAGAAAAAAATTCAAATAAATGGAATATGATGAAAACCAAAAAAAATTGAGAAGAACCTAAGGCACCATTTAGGAAAGTACTGTGTCTTCCTCCGGCACTGTGCCACCTATGCTTAATGCCTAGAAGGCTGGGAAAGGTTCTGGGAGAAAAGTCCGCTGTGTGGGAAAATTTTAATGGTCTGAGTGGTAATGAGTCAGTGCTGAGGTTTGGATTCACACGTTTCCTACCTAGTACCTGCCCAATGTGCCAGACCTTCTTGGGAAAGGACAAGGGAAACCATTATCCCTGGTTCACAGAAAGGAAACAGGAGCTGAACAGAAGGAATATGTGCTCAGGATAATGCCAGGAAATGGCTGAGGGTCTTGGGTGAAAACCTACAGGTTTCAGGCTCCTTGGGACATAAGATGCAGGAGATGGGAAACTGTTCATTGCAATCCCATAGCCACTGCTACTGTGTTGGTTTGCGAGGGAGGAAAGATAGGGTGAAAAGGGAAGGTGATGCCATGCTTTCAATGCAGAAACTTTTCTTAAGTGTAAAGGAATGAGGGCAGAGCAAAAGAACAACAATCTGCTCTGGAAGACCTGTCTGAGGCCTGTGGGGGCCATCCTGTTCCACTGCTCCAGCCTCTCTGTGGCTGTGCCCCCAGCCCTTTCAGGCTTTGTTCTGCTCATCAGTATGAGTCAGTCTCGCTTCTCTTTGGCAGTGCTTGGCGTGTCTGGGGCCACAGGTATGTAAGGGGGCAGCTCAGTCCAGCTGCTCCTGCCACTGGCAGGTCCCAGGGCCACCTGTGCTGGCTGGTACTCCAAATTCACAGAATCACAGAATG
>VYZQ01063149.1:7458-18038 GCA_013400655.1 Mystacornis crossleyi
GAGGAAGGGGGTTACATTTTTTCCATTCCGGTGTGGGAGGGGGACTCCTGCCTTCCTTAGTAGACACCTGTCCAAACCAGGACAGGTAATAATTAGAGGGCTGAATCAGTCCAAGGAGACTTCTAGTAATATCTCTCTTACTTAGGCCTCGAGGAGGCAGCAGATTTCCCTGTGGGACAGGGCCAATCAGTATACAGTTCCCCTCAAAAGGGAGTCACCTACAACAATCACCTGTCCTTCTTTTTTTACAGCTGTAGTTGCAACGTGTCTGGCTGACTGACTTGCCGCGGACAGACCTTCACCTTCACTATCATTTGCCTGATCCTCGAGTTCCAGAGCCTCATACCTATTCCCATCTCTCTTCACAAAAAAAAAAAAAAAAAAAAAAAAAAAAAAAAAAAAAAAGACCCCCAAAAAAACCCCAAGCATGTTTTAATGCAGCGAAGTCAACCACAGCACAAAATAGTTAGGAACTGTAATATCTAGAATCATACCACAGAGATTTTAAAAATCAATCAGGAATTCTTCTTAAATCAGTTTTCTGCCTGATTGTGTCACAAACCCCTTCCTGCATATCACCATCAAGCTCCCTTTGTCACAGATGTACATTTGTTCCTAGTCCAATGGCTTCTTTTAATATGCTTAGATTGAGGCTTTGGTATTTCCTGTCTTAACTCAATGGGTTTATGAGCTGACTTTTTTTTTAAGGGCACTGAAGCTTATGTCTTTATTCCTAAAAGATGCATCATCCTTTAAACAGATGTTGCTTATCACCTGTTGAGTATCCAAGACTTAAACAACCATAATTTAAGATCCCAAGTTGCTTTATGGATGCCTGACAAACATCACTAAGCTCTTACCTCCCAAACACTTTCAACTTCAAGTTGTCATAGTCCATGAATAATGTTTATGTATTTTCCTTTATAGAACATAACTATAAGTTATGCATTACACAAAGCTCTCAACAGCAAGATTATGTGATTTTTGTCCAACTTGTCTTCCAAGCAGTGAAAGCAGAGGTAAGTGACCTAGAAGTATAGAGGTGCTGTTCGGTCATACAAGTATATGGCTAGAAAAGCACAGCCTGACCTGGAGTTGAATTTGGCAAAAGACATGAAAGGCAACACGAAAGGATTCTGCAAGCAAATCAGCAGCAGAAGGAAAACTAAGGAAGACATGAATCTATGGCAAAATGAACAAAGGCCGTGAAAGTGGATGCATTTAATGCTTTTTTGCCTCAGTGTTTACCAAAAAAAGATGGCTCTCAGGAGTCCTAAGTCCCTGAGATTAGAGGGAAAGTCTGCAGCAAGGAAGTTACCCTCAGTTGGGGGAGCACTTAAAACATATAAAAGTATGCATCCTTGTAGCAGAGGACAACAGTGTTTTGTTGTGCACTGGGAAGTGTCAAGCAGGTGCATAGGGTAGATCCTTCCCCTCTTCTCAGCACTGTTGAGGCCACGTCTGTAGTCCTGTGCTCAGCTCTGGGCTACCCAGTACACGACAGACATCAACTTAGAGGCAAGCATAGAGTCACAAAGTTGATTAAGAGACTGGAGCATCTGACACATAATGAGAGGGTGTTATACCTCACACAGATTGTTTAGATGTAATTTTAATAATTTTTCATCATTATGGGTACAGCAACCAAACAAAAAAAAAGCAAACAAATAAACGCAAACCCATCTGACAAATTCCAGTTGCAAGATTATATGCACAAGCAAATGTGAGAAACATTGTAGCAACTAGCCACTGACCAACCTAAATAGGTATTTAAACAAAGATTCTCAGCAAGCCCTGAATATAATTGTCTTTCTGCTCTTGGCATTTTCAGACATTCGCCACACAAATATGATAAATACATCACAAGAGACTAAAAAGCTATTTGATTTCTATTAAATGACATCCATACGCAGTAACCAAAAAGCCAAAGCCATTTATTCTGCAGAAATTCAGAGGCAAAATAGGTTTGTAACTAAGATTTTAAACCCATCTAAAAATATCTATAACTTCTGCTGTTATTTAATTGCATTTTAATATTAGACTTTTCATTTTAGTGCTTAAGATTTTGGGGGTGGTTTTTGTTTGAGTTTTTTGAAGCAATTTTTCAGACTTAAAATTATTTTTATATGAATATCAGGAACTACATACATGTGTCTACTTTCTTTTCATTCTTCCTTGCTTTTATAAAGTACATACAACTCTTCTAATGTTTCCATTACCAAGCAGTAGACTGTGAAAAAGCCACATAAAGCTTCCATGAACAGGTAACTGCACAATTCTGAAGAGAGAGGTACTTCAGGGCAGTAAAAAACACTGAAATTACCGGGTTTAAAACACACAATATGTAAATTGATTCAGTAAAACTGCTGGGAGAGGAAAAAAAAAAAGAAATCTCAGTTTTCAGCTAGTTTAAAGCCAAATCCAGGGAGGCTGGCCCATCCTGGCTCCTTTGAAATCAATAGGAACATGTCAGGGTGGCATGGCAATGAACAGCTACTAAGCTGCTGACATGGTTGCTTCCTCACAGCTTTTCTATACCTGTTTTTGAATTGAACTCACTTAAACTTTCAATTTATCTGAACTCACAGCAAAGTAACATACTTCAATACAACCACATGACTTTTATAACACTTTGACTGAAATAAAGGAAATAATGAACAAAAAGAATTGAAAACAAAATACCTGTTATTGAACAGTAAACTATGTGAGGAGCAATCTTTTTAACGTCTTCATAACCTAGACCCATTTCAGCCAGCTTCCCAGGGACAAAGTTTTCCACAAAAACATCAGATACTGCTGCAAGCTTTAGAAAAGAAAAAGATGAATAAAATCTGTTAATTAGCTCCCAAAAGTTGAATAAATTCCTATGTAACTTAATTTTAAAATCATGCTAATCAAAATGGCTCCAGTCTTCCTGATAAAAGAAAATTGACAAGCCTATAGCGATATTTTTTTCCCTGTTAGACTGTGCATTTCTGCAAACTACATATTAGAGGTGCTGCATATCTTGAAAGAAGACTGTCAAAATCCTAGTGATTAGATAAAACTGTGATATTATCAGTATCACATTCGTTTCCTAAGGCTTGACAATAGTTTACAGAACAATCTTCCCAATCATTCTTTCTACCCCCTTTTACTCAAGAAAAGTGAAGTGATAGATCCCCATCATTCACATTTTCTCTATATTAGAAATAATTTTTTTAATTGGTTTTCATTTTCAAATCATTGATTACAATTACCATAACAAGGCCATGTATCCAACTTCCTACATGCAGAAGTAGAATAGGGAGCACAACAACAATTTAAATTAAAAAGTTAAAACTAAAATTAAGATCTTAAAGTCATATCAAATGCAATTGTTGCAGCGGCTGAGTCAGTGGCCGTGGAGGCCAAGGAGCCAAAGAGCTCTGGAGCAGGAGAGGCCTGTTGGTGGGCCACCTCCTAAGTTTAAGATCACCCCATGAGTCAGGGTGAGAAGGAAAGCCTCCCCCATCAGGCTTTGTGGTTCTATGCAGATTTGGTCTGCCTGGTTGGCCCGCTGGCCATACACCTCTTTTACCGCTTACAAGGTTATAGTGTTATGTTACCCCACCCTCTCTCTGCCCCTGTACCCTCAAACCATTGGTTACTGATGCTCTACCTGCCTCCTTTCTGTACCCCTATATGAGTTTGTCACGGCTCTCAGTTCAGGTTCTTCATCCATGCATCCCTTTGTTGTGGCTTTGCAATAAACCCATCAGAACTCTATACGAGGAATCCCTCCTGACTCTTTGCCGCTGGTAACCCATGAGCTATCCGGCTTGAGTGTGAGCGTGTGCTTTTGTGCCTCCATCAGCACGGGTGGGAAAGTTGGCCTGCTAGCGTGCCAAGCAGCACTGCCGGAGCGATCCCTTGCCAGGGATGCTTTTGGGAAGACACAGCGACCTCTCCACCGACCACCCGCACCGCGTTATACAACAGTGGTGTCAAGCTCAGCAATATGACTTTTTTCATTGCTTTCAAATGAATGACCTTGTCCAAAAATCTCCTGATGTTAAGACTAATGTATAACCTTGATAAGCTTTAAATTCCATCCTCTCATATAAAAGTTATAACCAGATAAACATATGCAAATTTCAATAAGACTAACACAAGTCAACTCCTGAAGCATGAGAACTACATGTTAAAAGAAAGGTGTATGCCTTGAGGGACTTGTATGCTTTTTGCCTGGTAAATTGTATGGCGTGTGTGAGTGCACTGGAATTTAAGAAACATTCCCTGACAGGTACACATGTTTGTGCACCCATTTTTAAGCATAACTGATGTATTAATTGCTTAATGCTATTTGCAGCAAATTAAATATAGAGTGTATTAGACAAGTTTCTATAAACTTGTGTCATCATAACAAAAATCACAATGCCCTTATGAAAAATAAAGGGGTTTTATTTTCTATTTATATCCATCACAGTTCATACATAATTACTTTTCAAACTGGTAATGCTACAGGTATAGCCTAATTCATTCAAGAGATGAAATTGGTTACAGCTTGTGTACTGCTTTCACTGTGATTTCATAATCTGTGAAAATTACAGTGATTGGATGGGCTAAAACAGCTGAAAGTTGTTGTCCATGTTATATTGAAGACTATCATCTCTTACAAGCCACAGAGGAAGAAAGCATGACACACAATCCTGTAACATGAAAAGTGCCATACTTCTGGACTGGGCAATGTATGTGGAATGACAGCAGTGCTAAGTGAGGATATAATGACTCGGGCTCAGTTTAGCAGGGTATATACTCTCAGAGAAAGGAGTTTTCAAGACACCTTACAAGTGCTGTGCCAGCTCTGCATCTAAAGTTTTAACTAGAAATAGTTTTTAATGCATAAAGGCAGCAGTCTATATATAGCACTGATGCTCACTGAAGTAACAATTCTGACATTGTGGAAAACTGGTTACAAAGTCTGATCCAAACAAACTAGATGTTCTTAAAACTCACTGAGATTTTCAGTCTCAATGGGCTTTAAGTCCATTGTCAACTAAAATTTCATACCTCATGCCCAATAATTCCTCTAAACATGGCTTGTATTTTACCATCTACTAACAGCAATACAACACAGACCTGAGTTGGAGTAGTATCTGTTCCAGAAAGGATACTGATAGGCTCAACACCTATGCCTCAGGAAATAAAAAACAGCACAGTTCATGCCAAAGTGGTCATTAAACTGAATAACAAATAATGATGCCACTTACTTCATGAAGGAAACCATGCATACCTTTTGGAAGTTTTGGTTGGTGTTTTTTTGGTTTGCTGTTTGTTTGGGGAATTTATTGTATTATGGGTGTTTTGGTTTTCACAAGAACTCTACAGAGAATCTGCATACACATACATATAAACAAATATATATATTTGTATATATGTATATGTGAGTAGCTCGCTTTATCAAGTAAGAGAGCAATGCATGAGGCACATTGACTTATCAGCTAAAAATAGTGGAAGAGAAGAAGTGCGATCAGCTCCCAGCCAATTAAAGTCCCAAGTTCGTCATGGAAAAAAAAAAAAAGTTCATTAGTTAAGGCTAAATAATTCACAGGGGAGAAGTACGCTCAAGATTCTTAAAATTAGTTTCTGACAATAACTGATAAATAATGTTCTAAAAAGATACTACAAAAAGATGTCAGAGCATGGGACAGGCACATATACAATCACTGAAAAGAAAAAAATAATTTTCATTCAGGAAGACAGACAAATACTTGGAAGGCAGTTAACAGTCAGCCAAAAACGTTAAACGGGAAGAAAGAGCTACGAGTGACATAGAATAAAGAAATAAAGAAGACACAAGACTAATTTTGTGGAAATCAAGTAATCACGTAGGAAAGAATAGACCCTTAAAAAAATCTTTTGTAGTGCTGTGCCAAAGGGTGAAAAGCAGCCGGGACTCCTGATTAACAAATTTCTTCAGCTCACTAGATACTACTGACTAATTAACAAGTCTGTGCTTTTGTCATATACCTGAAGACTCTCGACTCCTGTTTTTAACATGACTCTAAACTGAGATTTGCCCTCTTCCACCTATAGAATATATATGAGGAATAAAATCTATTCTAACTATGATACCTTTTTCAGTAAAGGTAAAAAATTATAACCTTATTACATTTCTTTGTAGCGTTTACGCTGGCGACACAACTCGTATCAATAAGCAGTGTCACAAACACCAATTTATACATGTCATGAGCTATTTTAAAGACATGGACACTACTTGTCATAGTAACAAATACAATGCTGAACAATGCTCAATTCTATACACATCTGTCCAGATGATAGCAGGAGACAACTGAAAACAAAAGCCTGTTATCAATAACTGCCCTTTACACATACTTTTTGACAAAACTCCAAACAGAAGTTCCATTTTAGATGAATAATGGAATGTCACGACCTCTTCACCAAATGCTTTCAAAATATATCACTCAAAATCAAGCTGAATGATGAACAACTCCACAAGTAGCATGACAAACAGAGCCTCATCAGTTCTCAATGTCACTACATCACAGGGATGGCATCGATTTAAGGAACAGAAAGTTACAGTGGTTATTAAAGCAAATTTAAAAAAGGATAGAAAATATAAGAAATTACTTTTTCATAGGCAGCCTCCTCATTTTTACAGCTAGTGTGGTAAATACTTAACAGGTGAAGCCATTTTTTCCTTCACCTCATCTTGACTCATGCCCAGCTGCCTTTAACTCTTCAAACACCATCAGCCCACACATGTAGAATCAGTGGACACTTTGAGTAGTTTTTCTTTCACCATTTTTAAAGGTCAAATAACAAATTAGTTCTCTTCCATGAGAGGAATAATTTTTATAGCACTTAATTAGAATATGACTAGTTTATCCAAAAAGATATCTGTGTTATACCATGCAAAAATTTTCCAAATGAAAATTTCTGCCTCCAAACTTTTTAGAAGGTAAACATACAGCTCCATAACAAATCAATAATAAATGGCTCTGTTCTGAAAAAAGAAAGGGCACTGCAGAACCCTTGGCTTATAATCTCCAAAGATTTCCATATGAAGTACCTTTGCATAGTTAACAAATCAAAAGCATCAGAAAACTTAATTCATACAATGTCCCCAGCAAAAAATACTACCAGACAAATTCCAGCTACTGCATGACACACACAGTCTCACTGTGAAAAAGGGACTGGAACTGATACTGAAACAAACAGTAACAGAAGTCATCTGCTACTACTGCAGGGCTTAAAACACAGCACTAGCAAGTAGCAGATCTTGCAATAATAAATAAAGGGATGAAAAAAGACAAGTTTCACAAAATGTGAAATTTGATGCTTTTATTATTTTTAATAGAGAAATGGATCACCTTAAAAGAAGTCAAATACTGAAAAATAAAAAAGTACTAAGTTTCACCTACAGGACGATGTTTTTCAGAAAGATGTACAGCAACTGAAGTCACGAATACACCATAACATTCAAAAAACTGCATTTACTGGAGTGCAGCATCTCCTCTAAACTGGTCACTGACTTCATCAGATCAGTCCATCTTGAATCTTTCTAATGCAGTAGTACAACAAGATCAAATACAACAGCAGTAACAGGAAAAGAATAGGCTTTTCCTCACAATATTTCATTTGAAGATTTTGATGACATCTTCATGTAAATTTAAATCTAAAGTCATTAGAAGTTACACTGAACATTGAATCCAAAAGCACAGAGTACAGAAGCTATATACTGTAATTTACAAAATTTACTGCGTACACAGATTTTTTAAATTATCAAATTAAAACTTGAAATGCAAAGTTTAATCCTTGTTACTCAGGATAACAACAACATAAAATAGTACACCTCACATGCTATCAAAACCTACCTCTTTGATCAGCTTTACTCCTTTTGAATCCTTCATGTTGATAGCTATACTCTGGGGATTAAAAAAAAATTCAACAGTAATTTATGTGAAAAATTACAAGAAAGGGACTATCAGCCTCTTCTAAGCATAACCAACAGTCAAATTTCACACTAGAGCTAATTTGGATAAATAAATTTTAACACATAGCCCACTTCCTGCAAAAAAAAAAAAATCTCTCAGCAAAGCAAGCTGAACTATCAGACAAGCACCAAAACCAGTATGACAGATGTACAGCCTGTTCACTATATATTTACACAGGACCCCACTACTGCAAGTACAAAGGGGGACACCAGAAATATTTGTTTCAATGGCAACAAGCCATTAAACAATCAGGTATGTCATGAAACTTCACGTTAATCCCAAAGTTTCACAAGATAGATTTAGCCAACCTCACTGTGGCATAATGCCAGCACTCTTCCAGCTCCAGCTGCCAGCTGACACAGGTCAACTGAGCTGATGCACCTGAAAAAAATGATCACTCAAATAAAATAACCCTTACTTTTGGCAGGTTTCATTTTCAGTTAATTAGTACCAGCAACTGAAGACCAGCAGGAGCACTCTCGCTTTTTCATTTTGCCTCAGCTGCCTACAGCACCATACCAGAGATTTATAACGTTTTTTGTTCTAAAAACTTATGGGATTTCTCCTGAAATGTATTCACCATAACTTTAGGTCAATGTAAGTATTGCTCCATTATATATATTAAGAATCACACTGAGAAGTGTTATATATTCAGTTATAATTACAGAAAACGTTTTGAGTTCCACACCCCATTTACCTTTTTATTTCTATTGACACTGAGAAAATAAACACTTTCTGTCCCAGCAAAAGGTGGGCCCCAGGCTCTTGTGTCATCACCAGCTCCTGAAAGAAATACCATCACATATTCATAATTGTCCAATATCACACAGCAAACAAATAAAAAGAATAAAAAGCTTTCCTCCAATATCCCATTTAAGTCACCTAAGTTTCATCTAGCAGGCACGACAAATATTAGTTTAACGCACATATTTTAGGATATTTATATCAAAAACCATCTAGAAGGTAATGCAATTAAGCAAACTGAACAAAGTTTTTGCTAGCGCTGGGATTCCATTTAGTCTTTAAAATATTAATACCACCACACACCACTAGTGTATTTGCAGGTTTTTTGGTTGTTTTTTACTTGTGGGTTGGTATTTTGGTTGTTTTCTTGGGGAGGCTGGGGAAAGGGGAGTTGGAATTTTTTTGGTAGTTTGTTTAAACTTAAAGTAGAGATACAATGCAATTCTTTTAGTCAATCCTGAAGAACTTAGTAGAGGCTCTTGCCTGCACCAAGTCACAGTTCATATGGTCAGTAATCTATTCCTGAAATACTCCAGACAGAACATCATGATACCACTGATAGGCAACTGACAGATTAAGTTGCATGCTGCACAACACCAACAAGAAGAAGCACTTGCTATGGCTGGTGCAGTGCCCCACCTCCAAGTCTTCCAGAAATCCTGCCTTAAATGGGCTGCAGACACTGATATCACTGTATCATTTATGTTTAATTTCCAGTTTTTAACTTAAACATCATGAGAACTAGCAATCTATTTTAAATAGAATTAAAGCTAAATTCAAATTCAGATACAATCACTGTCCTGAGTGTTAGGAAGCACATGCATTTCTATGTCTATTTCAATATCTAGGCTTTGTCTATTTGTTAACTTCACATAACTGAAAACTTTCCTTAGTGAGGCAACACAGAAGACTGATACTGGCATAGCTAGAGAAACAAGCTGAAGAGCCTCAGGTGTTACATTACATAGCCACTGTCATAATTATGCTATACACTGTAGTAACAAAAATGTCTACAGTCATTGAAGATCTACAGTGGCAGAAGTTATGCAAACATATAAACTGCTTATCAACATTTGCAGTGTTTAATATCGCAAAAGACTATTTTGGTTCAAGCAGGATGCTTTGCGGGGGCAGGGGCAATCTCTTCTCTGTGTGAGTATTTTGAGTGATTCAAAGCAAACATTTCAGCAATACTTTCCATGTAGAACACTGGTGGGGCTACTGTTCTTTTTGGATTAATACTCCTGTGAAAGTAGACATCCTCTCACAGAAGAGAGGATTACTCACATTCTAAAATGTTTGAAATTCAGAATTCTGAAGCTGCCCTTCTCCTTTGATCACAAACAGTGCAAAGCTCCAAACCCATTACTTCTACTTAATTGCTGACATTGCTCCATTCCTACTGCCTAGATCTTTGGAATACAGCAAGTGTCGGTCTAGTCTGACATTACAAAATTGATGTACCTTTGCCTGGTCAAAAAAGTGAAAACCTTTATAACAGTGGTCAGTAAATAAGGATGACCTATAGACTGATATGGCAAAACCTTTGTCAGACATTCAGCGTTTCCTTAAATGTTCAGTGTCATGGGATGACTTTATGCTGTTATATCCCCTATCACCGGTCTGTGCCATGCAATTTGTTATTCTTCTTATACGGTCTTGCAAACTAAAAAGTGTAGCTACGCCATAAGAATGAAGCATTTTTTTTACCATTACCCAATCCTTAGCAACTTTTTGGATAAGAAGTGCATATGTTGAGTGGAAGGAGAAAACCATTGTGTTAAGCTAAAAATACAGAAAATTAAACTAGAAGCTAATTACCCAAAATCTTTACTTTATATATATACATATATATAT
>VYZQ01063150.1:1961-28820 GCA_013400655.1 Mystacornis crossleyi
ACTTCTGTGAAGTAAAAAGAATTATACCAGCAAGATATGTTTTTGGAATAATGATTACTAGGCATGTACTCCTGTGGAAACAGCAGAACTTCTTTTGCAAGATTAAACATTATTAAAGAAGTAGGTGAGTAGGTCGTACCTCTTCACAGCCTTCATCTTGGATAGGTGTCTGCCGCAGTAAAGGGTTGACTTTTTAAAATAGATTTCCAAACTACATAAACAACTATAAAGTTACAGGAGATAAATGCTACTCTGCCTTCATAATTGCATTCATTGGCCTCAACATACCATTTAAGACTTGCCTACTGCTTGTTTTGGGTTGGACATAACAGGAAGAGAATGGAAGGTGGCTAGAGAATAGCCAAGGGATGAGGTATGTTCCAGTTGCTGAAGGAAGTCTTGTGATGTCCCAGCTGACAGGTTTTTTCATAGAATCATAGAATAGTTTGATTTGGAAGGGACCTTTGCAGGTCATCTAGTCCAGCCTCCCTGCAATGAGCAGGGACATCTTCATCTGGATCAGGTTGCCAAGAGTGCTATCCTGCCTGACCTTCAGTGTTTCCAGGGCTGAGTCTGCCAGTTTTTTGTAGAGAGAATTCTGTGTGTGCATGCAAAGCTGACCTGTTGGAGTAGTGTCAATCAGTGGTATACAGTGCTTTGAATAGCAGTGATATGTGCATTGCTAGAAATTTAATATCACCGTATTTTTACTTGTCAGAGTCCTAATGTTACCAATTTATGGGGGAAAGGTACTATTTATTTGGTTAGAAATGTCCCAATACCATACATGGTTTGAAAGTTTGCCTGGGGGCTGTGTGATAGCTACATTTTTGCTTGGTATTCTTCTGAAAGCATAACACTGACACTGATAAGTGAACAGCATAGCAGCTGCCGAGGTGTGTTCCCATGACCCTGGCCACATCTCAAAAGCATGGGAAGCACGCAGAGGGTTGGGCATGTGTGTGGTTCCACGGGTTCTTTGGCAGCTTCAGTGTGTCTTGGCATCACTAAAATGACATCAAAGCTGCTCTCATGAGACTGGGTCACCTTGCTGGGCCTAGCTATAAGGACTTTCATTGCTGGCATTACGGAGTTGAGGTTATCACCAGCACAGGGTTGTTCTTCGAGTAGACTGAAAATTTTCTGAAGAAAGTTGCTTTTTACTTGCAAACATTTTTTACTCAACTTGCTGAACACTCTTGGTGTGCTGCAGAGCCTGGGCTTTCAGCTCTGGGTCTGAGCCTGCCAAATGGGCTGTACTGGGATTAAAGAGTTATGGGCCATGCTCTTGAGGGCTGAGATTCAAAATGCTTCTGGTATTGAGACATCCAGGCATTCTTGGAAGCACTCTGGCTGCCAGACTGCAGGCAGAGCTCTGTAGTGGTCCTCCCTTCCAGCTTTTTGGCTTTCTAGCTACCGGTCAGTCTTAGGAAAAGAAGGGCTTGGAGGCACTGCTGACGCTGGGGTCTTGACACTGAAATCACTGTGTTTTCTTAGGAAATGCAGCATTTTTAATCTTTTCCCTGTGACGAGAAAATCTGAAATTTCCATTACCCATTTCAGAGCATTTTTATATTTCAATTAGTCGTTTGCATTTACTTACAACAAAGTAGGTCTGACTTTCCGTAAGCTCTGGTTTTGCTGCTTAGTTCTTCATTCCTCTTTATTTCTCAACTGGTTTGCTTCAATCTAATATCCATTTACACATTAGTAACTTTATTTTGTTATTTATTTGTTATTCGAGGTGCCTTTAGATTTCTTTTAACTGTTGGGAAGGCTTGGCTGTAAAATTGCATGGTTTGAATTTGTTTGTTACCTGTTTCCACAAACAACCATGCATAACAGATTGTGGCATGGGACTGGAATCATGGAGCTGGTGGTTAGGGAGGGAAGAGGGGCTGCTTAGTAAATGTAAGTAGGAAGATGGGAAATTGTGACAACAGTGGAATTGGCTGCTGCCACAAGAACATAAAAATGTGTAAGCCACATGAGGGAAAGGTGTGATTTCTCTGTTGAGTTGCCTAATTTGTAAGTAAAAAGGTTCAATAGGACAACAGTACCACAGCAAGAGTACTTTCCATAAGGGGAATTCTTTTTATCAGTTTTCTGGTGCTACCTGTTTGATAACAAAACAACAAAGTGAGGACTTATTGGATGACCTTAATGGAAAGGATAGCTCAGACTGAATAAAGGAACCTCTTTTCAGATCAGCTAGGGAGATAGTATTCATGTTTAACATACTACTACTAAAATGCTGTGAAGGAAAATGTTTGAGGAAGACCTTTTCCCTGGTGTTCAATATGCAGTGGCATGTCTTCTTTTTTCCCATGTCAGTAAGTAAATTGTCTTAAAATAAAATGGCATTATTGCTTATCACTAGTTGGAATATTGGGCACCCTTATTCAATTTTCCTTTTCTTGTGTAAAACCCAAACAGTAACTTCTGCTGAGGGAACGGGAGGTCAGGCATCCTCTCATTGCCTCCATTTGCCTCAGACTGTGAAGCCTACAGTCCTCTAAGCACCTGGGATCAGTAGAATACTCCTCACTTCGGCCTTAGACCTCCTCTTTATTCCCTTCTCTGTCCTTCCTTAAAGAGTATTTCTTTAACATATACTGTATAAGAATATGAGGGTCTGTAAGGAGGAAATAACAAACAAAGTGGAAAACAGTGCCCAAAATGCAGTGGAATAATGAGGATTGTACACTTCACAGCTAGTAGTTCTCTAAACCATTGCTGTGGACCAGCTCATACACACATTTGAGACTTTACAGTCTCTAAAGATCCATCTCTTCTCCTTTTTGGAGATGGAGATATTTTTCAACTCAGAAGAGTGGGTGCAGTTCCCCTGGCCAGCATTTTTAGCATGGCAGACATTGCACACTGCTGGTTACAGGTCAGTTGCAGAATCATACAAAAATCTGAATTTCATTTCTGGCCTTTTTTTCAGCACAAATGCAAAGCATAGCCACACACTGGCTACTACGTAGAAAATGAACTCCATCCGAGGTAAAACCAGCACAAAGGCAGAAATAAGTTAGAAATTTAAGAATAGCTAATCAGATAATAGGCTAAAAATACCAGCATCATGGGTCATGATTTTACGGGATCATTAACTGAAGTTTGTAGCTAAATTTTACCAATTTATTTAACAGCATTTTCTTGTAACAGCTATATGCTATTAATTCAGGAGACAGCTTATTGGAAATATTTTTATGACACTGTTACTGCCCTCACAGTATTCTGACTGTGTTTTAAACAATTTGTATCTTTCATTACTCTGTGCACTCCAAAAGCTATCTGAGTTCAGAAAGAAAGTATGTGTCCTTTTCTGAGGTTCATGGTTCATCTATTGGTTCATACAACTTCAAAAAGATAGTTATGACATAAAATTACATTTTTCCACATCAAAGTGACCCAGTCAAAACTTCCGTTGAAAATTTTATGAGGCCTACAGCCTAACTTATTAAAAAACCCCAAGAGAGTTTAGATTACAAAGAGCTATTTTTGACCAAGTAAACTGGCAGGCAAAGTTATGAGGATTTCTAAATTTCTAATAAGGTCAAGGAAGTGCAGAACATAAGAGGAGTCTAAATATTATTACAATTTTTGCTGCATGATGCAACCCACATATTATGTTTTTGGTCCTGTGCTCTTCAAGGTTAATTGGGATAACCCTCAAAGTAAAAAATGCCACAGGAATCAACAATGTTAACATTACCCTCTAGCATTATAGGAGGAAACTTTCTGGTTTTACAGTGCTGAAAAGCCTCATTTGCAGAGACTGGGAACTGTCTTACACAACAATTTCATTTTGTTGATATAATCATGGCTTTGTATAGCCATTTACATAATGACATTATACGTCTGTAAGAGAAGTAGGATTATATTATCTCATAACAGAGTTACTGAGGTTTTGGTATAATATGGAGACTCTGCTTTTACATATGATTTTCATGAGAACACTCTTTAAAGGAAATTATTTATCCATTATCACGCTGCTCTTTTTACCATCTTAAGTGGACCTGCAGAAGGTAGTAGTAGGCCTAGGCCTTTTCCTAGCTGTCTGCTGGTGATAGGTGGCAATTTCACTCTGAGTCACTATGGTGAACAAACTCTCTGCACTAATGTGTAGGTTGTCTATTCCTCTCCTCTGTGTATATTTAGGAGAAGGTGAAGCACAACAAAACTGAATATGTGGCTTTGTCGTACTTGTTTCTTTACAGGAGGATTTGCTTAATGTACATGGTGTGTGCAAGAGAGGAAGATCTCTTACAAATTCTGAAAGGAGTCATGGGTGGTGAATAGTGATTGGGCAGTGGGATGGTTCCTTTGAGTGGGGGATGTGCTTCCTTGTAGTTCTCTCTCCATAGTGGTGAGTACTCTGATTGCAAAGGTTGCGTCAATAACAGGAGATTCACTTAAAATGAAGATGTTGCCAGAAATCTAAATAGCTCTCTCAGTTTTCCAGATCTGTTCATTATGCGAAACCTCTTTGATGACAGTACTAGCAAAAGCAAGAGAAAATAAATCCAATGCACTAGTAGAGTTAAGACTCCCTTTTCAGCTCAAAGATGTGAGATGATATCTCTTATCTTCATCATTTTTTACTGTCTAGCCATTTATGAAATGCTTACCCACTGAAGATGTAATAGTTTTCATTTAAAATCTTGGTACTAGATATTTAGTTTGAGACCAGCTGTGACACTTAAGTATTTCCTGCTTTGATGAACCAAATGATGAAATAATCTAATTAGTCTGCTCATGAGAAGCAGTCAGAAGTATGATAGCTTTCCTATTTAAGAATCAATATAATGGCAAGATGGTAAAATCTGGCAGGGCATCTGTAACATGAATGCTTTATTATGAAAAAATGAAAGCTTCATACAGATTTGATTACAGAGGATTACTTATCTTCCTTTGAAATAGCCAGGGATTAGCAAGCAGTCCTTATCCTTCTATATACTCTGTCTGTTTGTGAGAGAAGGGAGTATGTGAGTGAGATTTAGAGATACAAGTATTTAGTTTTATTTCTCTGAGTGGGTACTATAGGTGATTATTTCATTTTTGCAAGACCTTTATTCTTTCCTCCATTTCTTCATAGCAGGAATGCATGTGATTGTCCTCAGCTGGTATGAACTTGTGAATTTTCTTGGAAATTGATGGAACGGTGCTAGATTACACAAACAGAGCCTTTGCCTGACAGCTTCTGGTGTCCACTTCTCTCATCACTGATCATCCATTCTGTGAATTTCTCAGCTTATTCAGACTGTAGAAAACAACAGATAACTCCCTATAAGGCAGGCGTAGTATTTTCCAAACCATCTGTGACTATTTTTTGACTCATTTTTTCTGTGTAATCCCAGCCTCTCTACTCACTGCATCAGACATAGCTCCTTCCATGTCTTACAGGGATATCAAACCAAACCATAATTGCCAGCTACATGTGTTTTTAATTAACGCCTTGCCTTGAAGGAACTGAGCTGCTGGTAGCAGCTAAGGGTATTTGAGTTCCTTGTCTTGTGAACGATGCAGCCTCATGTTATAATCCACATTCATAACCCACCTCCTTTAGAAATGAACTACAGCTGCTCTTGATAGCTAACATTTTTAACTTCTTTTGTATCTTTTATTGACCCTTAGAAACATCACGGACCACAATTTTAGAAACATTGATCTCAGTGTCTAAAAATTCATGCTTCTAGGTCACATGGTCTGTTGGAGTTTGGTAACACTTTCACCTGCAGACATTCCCTTTTTTTTCTGCTTGTCCTAGTATAGCCTGCTCATGTTGAGATATAAATCTCTCTAGATAGAAAAAGGCAAATAATTCGGGAGGCTTTCTAAAAGCAGCCAGAGCATTTGTCTACTTCAGTTACAAGTATTCCATCTCTAAGTTACAGAGCTCTATGTCTGGGGAGAGCTTAATATCAGATACAGTTTTCCCACTGGATGGGGATCTTTAATGTATCACTTGTGAGTAGTAACTCTCTTCATTGACATTTACAGTTGCTGTTGATATTTCTTATTTACTAATGTTTCCAGACACTGAGCCTTCCAGGAGGGCCTAAACCGACTCAGGCTGGGGTGCATTTACCTCCTCTGGGAAGCTGTTTTGCAGCTTTGAATATCTCAGCTATTCATAAAAAGGCAATGTGACTTTGCTAGCCCTCAAGAGTACATCTGTCTCACTGACTCACCACAGAGATGCTGAAAACAAATATACTTGCCAGTCCTGATGGCAGTGCTTGGCTCGTTGACTGTTTCATGCAGTTGGAAGAACACAACCAAGCCTTCTCAGGAAGGGCTTGGGGCAGACAGGTCAAGGTGGCAGAGGCACCCAGCCAGGACAGCAGCTCAATGGGATCGAGAGCTGGACTGCTGCATCATCTGGTTCGTCGGAGGACGAAGCACATAATTGTCACAGCTGGTGTCATAGTGAATTTCTGGCAGCCTGGAGAAAAAGGAGAATTGTTGAGTATGACCAACATGGACTCTAGGAAGAGATGACTGGTAGCATGCAGCGAAGGAGCTTTTATGAGGATATCCAAGATAAGAGTAAGAAGTCTACATAAAAATAACGGGTCAGTATAAAGCTTAGGATTCCAGGTGAAAACTTGTAATGCATGCCAAACTTGTATTAAAAAGGTAGCCTCCACTACTAATCTTTAAAATATTTCATTAACTTTCCACTTGAAAATTTGACCTATGATGAAGATTCTCTTTAGTTTGAGAGGCCTCAGCTAATTTCTGAGTTATTTTCTCTTCCCAGTTTTTGTTTGCAGTATGCTTAGCCGAGCATGATGCAAAATGCTTAGACATGTATAATGTAAAAGATCAGAAAGGCAACTCAGGCCTTCCAATGTTGTTTTTAAAGAGTCACATTTTACATGCTTACTACCTAGCAAGGGGCTGAGAGTCATCTGTGGTAAGTCACTTTTCTGGCTTGTTTACTCCATCTTTGGGAGCATGATTGTAGGTGGAGAATGAAAATGGAGAGTTCAGAACCAGATGAGAAAAAGCAGTGATGATTTCAAAGCACTGCAAGAAGATTAGTATCTAAAATAATGTCATGGTCTCCTATCTTACCTAGCATGTTCTTCCAAAACCCCTTTATTGTGGCAGGGGTGGCTGTTAACTGAAGAAAAGCAGCAAATTCTGCAAACCACTGATGGTGGCACTAGAGCCCTATCCCTCTATTCTCCTCCCCAGAAAGCTAATAAAGAACATCAAAAATAGATGTTATCAGGCCATCAAGAGTTAACAACATGCAGCAGATGGTAACACCTACCCTTTGCTATATACCTAATTTTAGCCCAGACTATTTACCAGCAAGTTGTGACAAAGGTTAAGGAATCCAGCACTGAGCAGTGGGAAGGCAGTAGAGGCAGGAGGGAGCAGAGAGGTTTTCTCTCACTTCCGGCCCTCTTTCAGATTATCATTTTAACCAGTGGCTTTGCACACCATGATTACCCTCAGTGAAATGAAAGAAAATGTTTCCTTCAGCCTCAAACTATCAACTGGTAAATTGCCAGTTGAAATCTATGACATAGCCAAAAAAAATGGAGCTATATTTCGTGGCTGAAATTGAACTATCTCCCTGAAGGTGTTGTCATGGGAAATGCAGTTACATTATTGTGTATGGGGTGGGCACGTGTGCTTATGGACACACATACGTATTTTCACCCATCATATTTTGTCCTTACCTCTGCTTTATTTGCTTTTCTTTCCTGACACTAGCAACAGTGTGATTTAGGACAGTGCATTGATACATGTTGGGTCTTTCGATGAAATATCTAGACTGGGAGCATGTCTTCACCACAGGCTTAGCTCAGGCTCCCACCTACATTTTAGTACAAATCCCTCTGTCAGCAGCACCCTTAAACATTTCACCTGGGCTTATGTGAGCTCTAAACAGATGTTTGCTGGCTCAGTGAGGGGCACAGTCTAAAGTCAAGGTCTCTGCTGAAAGGTGGCCCAACTCAGCAATGCAGCCTGTCCAATACAGGCAATGGCTGAAAGGTGCTGGCTGAGAAAGAAAGACGTCAGGATTTCTCCACCAGGAATGAAGGATGCCACAGTCAGCGTTAGCAGACCCTGCACCAGATGTCTTTAAGACTAGGTGTGTCAGAGACTGAAAATAGTTTATGCCTCAAACATTGATATAAAGTTTTGCTTATTATAAAGAAGCTACAACCAAAGAAGCTTCCCTGAAGACTGGGACTTGGGACTGAAAGTCAAACTGCTGATTAGATAAAGGGAAAACGCATTCTTTCATCAGCCTCAGGCCCAGGGAGAAACAAACAAGTAAACAAAGAAAAGAATGTCAGCCAAACCCAGCAGCCGTGCTAAGATTCATACCTGGCCGAGTTTGGGGTGGGGGAGACCACAGCCCACAGAAGCCAGGTTTGCACAGACTCCCCCGTGAAACGAGGTGGGGCGGTGGGGAGGTTTTGGGTGAAACCTCTGCTCAGAGGCAGTGAACACCCATCCTCCCTTTTACTCAAACTGGCCCAGCTGTGGAACCCCCAACCCTGGGAAGGCCGCATTCATGAGCCATTCACATGGGAGGCAGCTGAGGGGGTGCCTCAATCCATCAAAGGCCCCCCGAAGTGCCCCCCAGAGCCATTCCTGAAGCCTTGCACCACAGGACTGCACATGGTGCAACAAACCTGGACTCTGCTGTAAGAGACAGTGGCAAACAACCCCCCACCCCCAGGGAGGTGCCTGGGCTTTCCTACCTAGCCTGAGTGTGTATTAACCCGTGGGATTCTATGCTTTTTGGGGGACCTTCACCACCAAGAAGACCAGCTGGAGAGGATCAGTGGAACATCGTTGGGATCTATGGAGTGGTGATATTTTCCTTATTCTGTCCCTGTCATTCTCTTTTTGTCCTCCCCACCTACTTTCTACTTTTCTTTCTTTCTCTCTTTCTCTCTCTCTCTCATATCTACCATCAAATAAACCCCTTACTATTAACTGGAATATGGTCTCGTTTGCACCTTAATTTGGGTAGAGGAATTTCCAAAGAACCTTAATAATTGGATCTTAACACAGGTGGTCTGGTTTCTCAGCTGGAGGAGAAGCAGGTGTTACTGCTGGAGGTGTCCACACCAGATGCTGCAGCCCCCCAGCAAGTGACAACTGGCATTTAGCAGCCTTATCTCTGTGTCCCTTCCCCTCGCTGTTCACCGAAACCGGACCCCACCAACTGTGCAAGAGACTTGGCTCACAGCTGTGCACCCTCACATCCTACAGCACACGACTGTTGCCTTGATGCTAAACAAGGAACTGACTGGATTCCCTGGCCAACCTGCACCCTTTGATGTGTGTTTTCTTGCTCAGTCCCTGCTAGGTTGTAGTGGGTTGGTGTACCCACTACATAGGTCTTTTGGCCAAAGGCTTTAATTTACCCATGAGTTCATACTGCGAAGACACGGGGAGGGTCTGCAGATTAGAAGAGACCTGGTAACTTCTGAAACAGAATGTAAGAAATGGGAGAATTTTCCCCAAAGCACTGGCAAACCTTCCTTTGCTCTGCCTTTGAAAGGGTCATGTATAGATTTAATTTATTTTTGTTGAATTGCCATATCACAAGCTGTGTTTCCTAGTGGAAAGTTCCGTACGCAAGACGTTTAAAATGCTTTTCTGCTGTGGATGCTTTGTGTAAACAGCACTTCAGTGAGAGACAAACTGCCTTGAGTTGCACAAGTGAATAAAAATTACTTGAATCCCTGGTTCTGATATACTGACTAACTACTGTGAGTTTTCTGTGTTTTGTGCCTGGTTTGAAGTGCCTGAAAATTATTGGGGTTTATATTTATTCTCTAACAGACTTCTCCTGGGAAGACAGCTCTGGCCTCTCTCCACTGTTTTTCAAGAATAAAAAGCTCACAAACCTATCCATTTTGAAAGTTATATTAATGGAAAAAGGACTGTTGAATTTTTTAAGGTTGAGTTTTCACATTTACAGTTTGAAACATCATTCATAAGGAATCATTTTTATTTATAGAGCTGCTGCTAATTTCACAGGTACAAGCATTAAATTTGTGTATAGGATGCAAATAACCTTTTGCGAGTAGTCAAAATCTGAAATGATGATTGTATTAGTTAGGTAAAGTATAATTGGTTACCTATGAGTGAATATTGTAGCACTGGTCATTACAAAGTATGCAGGAAGCCCAGTGATGCCAATGATTCTTACATAAATGCTAACCTATGTGAGCATTTAAGGACAGATGATTAATAAAGTAGCATAACTATGTATCCCAGGATTCCCATAGCTTCAGTATCTCTTCAGATTGTATTTGCAGAACACCAAGCAAAATCATTTGCTGGGCAAATAATGCTGTTACAACAGAGCACTTTTTTTTTTTTTTCTTGTTAGCTAATACAAATAATAGAGAAGAGAAGAGAAACCCCCCTAACTTTAAGGTTTCTTATTCCCATACCCCTTTAATTATGATCTCAAGAAGTTAATAACTTCTAATAAATGCTATAAAAAAATCCAGAGAATGTATGGTATTTGACTGCATAGCAAACAAAGATGCATTTTTGCCTTTATCCAACTGACTACACCATCTCTGGGCAATGAGCAGTGAGCCAGAGTCTGATTTGCTTCCTCAGAGCTGCTTTAAACTGCAACAGGCCTTAAAAAGAGATGCTCTAGCACTAATAGTGTTGAAATTAAACTTTCAGAGGATTCATTCAAGTTTAAAGTTTGAATATCTTGACACACAAGAGCCAAATGCCCTTTCTCTGAAGGACTTTGTTCTGCAGCATGCTCAGGAACTCGCAGTAGCCTTGAGTTAATTGAATGCATTCCACGAGAGAAGTGTAACGTAGCATCCAGACACAATACAATATATTCAAGTGTTTGTCCATATGTAAGTAGTTAATTGATTGTGTTGCTATGAAGCACAATTCAAGGTTATTGTATTATCTTTAGCACAAAGCTGTGCAATTACAAAATCATACTGGTTGCAAAATACATTTAAGGGCAAGGTAGGCTTAACTACTGTGCTGGGAATGACAATGAATTATTTTTCATCTCTTTATCTTACTGTACCCTTCATAGCTCAGGGACATCATCTTGTGCTTGGTGAAATCCTAGTTCTATTTAGATTTTCTGCTAGGAGGATTGATGGTAAAAGAAATTGTGTGTGGTTTCCAAGGGCATGCATTCATGTTAAATATGTTTCACATTTAGAGTCTTGATTCTTGACCAGTCCCAATCATTCATGTATTATGCTTTAAGCCTCTCAGTAATATGTGGATTTTAAAAAAGCATACAAAAATCCTGTACAGGGCTTAGCATTTCTGTCCTCTCTTTCTAAACCTTTTAAGCACCTTTTCTACATGACCATAAAGTCTAGAAACTTACATAAAAGCTGAAATTCTCCTGGAAATCATTATTCAAAGGTCTGGGGAAGTGCTGATATTTCCAGAATTTTAATGAGATTGTGAGAGTTGGATTCTCTTTTTTTTCTTCTATCCAAGCATCCATCTGAACCTTGTGAAGCTCATGTAAAGACAGATTTGAAAGTAACGTCTTATATTTCCTTTCTTTAGGTCAAAAAAACCCCCATAAAAACCCCACAACAAATTGGAGGAGTCTTTCTGGGCTAGAAATATTGTATTTTTGAATTGAATTTCCTATTTTTTATCCTGTTCACCATCTGTGCAGCTGCACTAAATGAAGAGCAACCTGGGGCAGCAGGCAGAGGGCAGACAGGACCACAGGGTATGTGGATACTCCACCAACCTCTGTCACCCTTGTGGTACAGTGGTAAGGAGGGGGTGATGGGATCAAAGGGAAGATTTTTGTATGTTCATGAAGAAACTAAACCTCATTAAAAGGAGACTGGCATTTCTAGTGGCTGTGCAAATGACACAAGCTTTCTTTACCCTCATTCCTGTGCAAGCACAGATATGCTTCAAAATGTCCAATTTGTGTGTGTGTAGCTGGGGGAAATGATGTAATGTAAATTTTATAATTGTAGCTATAACTTAAAATGGTGAGGTAGCTACAAATATTGTCATCCAGTATTTGGCATCTTAATCCCTTGCTATTTAAGGCAGACAAAAATCTTTGTGAAACGTCTCAAAAAGCCGTTATTTTTAACAAGTGACAGGCTGAAGCTAGAACATAATGGCCAGGAGCTTTTTAGCAAATTAAATAGCATGATGTTCTTAGTATGCACGTTAGATAGGAAATACTTCCCAGGAACAACTATTTGAGGGTATTCCATTGGGGAAGTAAAATTACTGTGAATTTTGAGTAGCTTTGTGAAAGAACTTTCCATGCAAAAGAATTTCAATTACCTTATCTATCTTATCTATTCATTAGATGTAGTCTGTGTGCATATAACAGAACAGAATGTATATGTAAGTATGTCTAGGTGTACATATATATATTTCTGTATATACCAGAATGGAATGCCTTCTGCACATTCAGTTATGGAGCCTGTATCAGCTAATCTCCCTGAGACTGCCAATGCCGTGGTTTTCCGCAATGCATTAAAAAAGAATATGGATTATGTGATACTCTATGTGTTCTGAGAGCTCTCCTTTGAATTTGAGAGGATCTTAGGGGTTTTCACATTAATGCTGAGACCCTAAAGCACTGTATACATGTGTCCTGGTTTGAAGGACAGATGTCTCCTAAGGAAGGCAGGAGTCCCCCTCCCACCCTGGAATGGAAAATGTAACCCCCTTCCCTCTAAATTCTTATAATTTTGAAATTGAGAGGCTTTCAGGCAAAGATATGAGAAATAGGAATGACAGGTCTTTACTTACATATGTATATATATATGTATATATATATGTACAACAAGGCAAAGCAAAACAACAATAACTGAAGCAGTAACAACCAACAGAAACCAGACCCCAGTGACAGCCGCCGGGGCTGTCAGGCACTTTCCCCTTTGCCTCAGTGACGGCCACAGCCGGCAGGGGCGCTCTGGAGCAAGCTCGGGGAGCACGTGGGAATGCTGGACTTGCCCACGCCGGGAAGGGATGGAAGAAAAGCTTCAGCAGGATTCCCCGGGAGCAGCAGGCTGGATCGGCAAGGATGAATGCAGAAGAAAATCCCGGGTGGGGATTTCCTGCCAAGACAAAGGCGGCAGCTGGGCCCCTCCCTTGTGGTCAGATCTTTTGTTTCTCTTAAGCACCCAGCAATTATGGGGAAAAATTCTTTGAGAGGAAAAGAAAAGAACACACACGCACACACAAAAGATCTCCTAAAACCCCAACAACATGCTAACAAATGCCTCGGACCTAATGAGACAGGAAATTGAGAAGCTGAAACATGCTAATAAAGGAAGAAAAACACTGATGCTTTCATGATCCTGAAAAATGACTGTTGTGTCCTGTTACAGAAATTAAAGTAACTTTGGCAAGGATTTACTACTGAAGAAAAGTAGACGTGGGACTAAAGCTAGGGTAAAAGAGCAAAACCGAAACATCATGTCAAACAAAAAACCTTCAAGAGAGAAGAGACACCAACTGAGATATAAATTGAGTTTTTAAAGTATTTTTAATTAAAATGTTTATTTTAATATGGACAATAATACAAGAGAATTAGATCTGAAATTCAAATCAGGTTTATTACCTATAGAAGAGCTTCTAGATGCTGGTTAAGGAGTTATGATTTATACTATCCAAAATTACCACAGTTATAAAGATGTCTGTCCGCAGTTTTGAGAATGCATCTACCATTTTGGTGCCTAAGCATCATTTCCTCTTTTTATCTGGTGTGAAAAACAACAGCCAAGGACCTGTGGTGAGTTCTCATTTTTTAAGAATGTTCTGGTCCAAACTGTTTGACACCGCCACCTGCAGTAATTGCCCAACCTGGCTATTCATTAACCATTTGTTGAATTTTGTTTCCATGACAACTTCCTATATTATACTGTCTCAGAAACTCAGTAGAATTCAGACATCAACTTAAAACACCTAAATGTTTCTCTGAGTTGCATCTCTTGTTTCCTTGGCAACTTCCTCTCAAGTCACCCTAGGATATTTCGAGGCACCCAAGACAAATTTCATCGCATTGATCTTTTTAATGAATTTACCCTGACCTGCAGTATACACATTGTACCAAACTTAAAATATTAGATGACAGAATCTTTATTGATTTCATTCAAATGCTGCTTCTCAGCCGAAATCCAATTACTTTGCCCCAGTGCGTACATTTTCCCCATTAAGGCTGCAAAAACAATGCTGTAAGGTGCTATCTATACGTATGCAGACCAATCTGAAGATTAAAACAACTTTGCGTACCAAGTGCAATATTTCTGACAGAAACAAGGGCACGTTTTTGCTGCTCTGGAGTAATGTGTGATTATTAAAATACATTCTAATGAGAAAAGGTAAATGCAGAGGAAATCTTCAGAATCATTGGCACTCGTGTTCTTTCTGGTACCTTGCAAAAGCAGTAGTTAAAGAAATCATAGCACAAGAAAATCATCCCAGATACTAAATCCCATCCTTCAGCCCCAAAGAAAAAAACCAACTAACACTGGTTACGAAAGTTGGTGACTCAATAGGTCTTCCCTGATTCTGCACATGCTTTTCCTACCTTGGAGCAGTGTAAGAGGGTGAAACAAACAAGATGAGTCTTGTATCTTGATTGCAGTCTCTTTCTCCAAAGTCCCTTAAGGAAAGAATGGCCAGTTCTGAGCAAATATTTAGCCTCTACAGTGGGTAAAGACCATTTTCATCTCCCACTTTTCTCATTTCACATTTACTGGTCCCACAGCCTCAGGAAGTGAAACCAGGATCTGTCATATATGAATGGAAAAGTGGAAACCAGATCAGACTCTGAAAATTAATCTCTTCTGGATATAAGAAAGGACTGAAAATCCAAGACCCTCACACTAGGCTCTTATCCCCACTTGCACTATTTAATTCTGCCATAATGGTTTCTCCAGTGTAAATCCATATCCTATTATTTCTAAATCTGGCCCACCTTCTTACATTGGCATCTGTTCTTTGCTGACCTCAACCCTGGTTTAGCATCTTCTCATTTTTCTCATGGCTTTCTTTTACCTGGTTTACTGAGTATGCTTCACTCTAAAATAAAACTGTAACCAAACACAGACAACACAATGACTTCCTCACAAGGGTGCAATAGTTCTTCTTACATGGCAAGGGCCACTTCCTCCTCTGACCGTGTGTTATGGACGTGAGTTGGCTATAGCAAGAGCAATTTTCTGAGTGTGTCTGAATCTGAGATTTTAATCTGAACCAGTCGGCCTTACCCAGGAAAGATGTCTGGGGTCTCTTTTGGTGAAGACCCTTTAAGTCCAGATCCAGTGTGGTGCACATGAGATCCAAAGGAAAGGAAGAAACAGTGGAGGACAAGGACCATGTTTTTACTGCTGTGCAAATTGTCTGTCACGGTGTCAGTAAACAACAGTATTGGTTTAAAAGAAATAGAATTTCTGCTGACAAAATGATGAATGAAGGATGTTTTACGAGAGGAGGGATTTTACTGTTTTGAAGTTAAGCTCAATGCTTACGAGCAGCCTGAGAGGATATTAACTACTTTTAAGCTCTCAAAAAGCCTAACAAACAGAGCTTTGTATCACATTAATGTTAATTGACAGATGTGCAACACTTGAATATAAAGATTTGAGACATACAGTTATATATAAAAACTAAGCAGCTGTGGCTTCATAAGAGGCAACTGGAGATGATTAATTCACACCTTAAAAAAAAGAATTAGTGAGCTGTTTGTCTAAGCCAGAGCGATCATCCCTCTACTGTGTGTCTGCTGCTTTCTTACTTTTGCCTGGCAGGAAATTATCCTTTGAAGACATAACGACTTGTCTAATTTTCTGCATGTTAGAAGTCTCATTAAGTGTAATAAATTATTAATTCCAAAGAGATTATGGTGGAGAGAAATTGTTGGATCAGAGCTACAAGTGTTAAGCCGTTCTGCAAAAACACCAGTTTACTGGGACCTCAACCTAGATAGCATGATAGCTTTGGGTAGGATAAATAATAATATTTATAAGGACCAAATTACATGATGTGTGTGTAATTTCAGGCAAACCTAAAGTGCTGGGCAATTTGAATGCTATTAAACTTCCTTGTCTCTTGAGATAAGTGATGTATTTTTTTTTAAAGAATTGTACATGCTCTTTTCAAATTTCAAATGCACTTCATAGTGTTTTGTAGATGACTTGCACTGCCAAGACTTGCTGTTATGCAGAATGCACTTTAATTAAGGTTTTAATGGATGTCTTATGTCAATATTCACGGTTGTAATATGCTGTTTTCTCTCGAGTTTTAGCCTAGTGGTAAAAGACTAATATTAAATTTTAAGTAGAAACTGTTCTTTGAGAGTATTTTTTGTTCTTGCTTTTATCAGACTAATTGTTCTTTGATTCACAAATATTTCAGCTTTATTTAGGTGGGAGTATCAATGCAGGATAGAGTGTGATGCCTGGAAGGGATTAAGACTAAGTTCAGGAAAGACTGTGAAAGTCTTTCCAGTGCTTTCAGTTGGTTTTGGATCATGCCGAAACAAACACTTTCAAATACTTCTCTTCATTTTCCTATTGACACCAGTGTAGTGGCAGGTTCTCAGTAAGCTAAGGTATTTTCTTTGTCAAAATATATGATGCCAACATGTACCATTAGCAAGAAGACTTTCTTGAATGAGATCATCGATTTGTTTTGTCATAGTCTAGCTCTTAGCAAGCAATGCAAATATATGTGTTTGAAATAAAGGATGTTTGTTGTACATATAGAATCAGTTTTTGAGATAATATCTTACTACACCACTACTTTCAAATCTTTGACAGAACTGTGGGTATTTTTTAAGAGAAGGAACAAAAGTAGAGGCTGATTTATTTACCCTGGAGACAGCTAAAAATCCCACAAGATTAGAGACAGTGTGTTGATCTGAACTTGTACTTTTGGCGTAAAGGAGTGTAAAATATACTGCCTTTGTCTGTTCCATTTTGTTTCATTCCTGACTTAAATTCAGAGCGATTGCCAGAAACAACAAAATGCTGCCTGACATGGTGGTACCTCTTTTGCAGCTGGGCATGTGCCAATGGCCTGAGGGCTACATCTGCTTTGCATATGAATTTGCACAGTATATTCATGACAGCCTAATGTGAAGGGTTAGCCTTTATGTATTTGTATGAATTATAAAGAAACTGCATAAAATATGTTTCAAAGGCTGCAGGGGAAAAGAGTATAAAATGGAAAGCTGACACTTCTTGTGTCCATCCTTCTCTTCATGTATTATTTAACATGCCTTCCACTGCCAATATCCATCAGGCTGAAATTCTTCAGGAAAAAAAAAGCTAAAGCTTTGTTTGGAAGACAAAGAACCTCACAAGTGAGATGATATTTGTTTGGAAGCTGGAAGCTGAACATTTACGCACCTAGGTGAAAGCAACATCACAGTAAAACAAGACAATTTTGGTGCCAGCAGCACTCTCAGGTATATGAAGAAGTTCTTGGAATCTCTTCCAAGACTGCTCAGCCAGTGAAGTGCATCATTCACACTCATTCCTTACTATGTTTTTATTTCCTGAAATGAAGTGTTAACACAGTGAAGACTTTGGGGTGTTGTTTCCAAACACTGATGAGCCTCAGCAGATCCAAGTTTTGGCTTCTCTCATGTCTGCAAAACCAGACGGACTTTCCATCAGAAGTTCTTGGTGGCTGAGGATTTTCCTCTTCTCCCCCCTTTGGAGAGGGTGGTATGAGAAGGCGTGTTGAGGAAGAAATGACTATGACCATTTTGCATTGTGTTCTGGTCACTTGAGGCTTCTGCAAAGTTTTGCTTAGAGAACTTCCAATTTCCCTGTGGTGTTCAGAATGGGCACTAGGGATACCACAAGGAAAGTCCATTCTTTGACCAGGAAGCTCAACAACATCAAATCACTTCAGAGAATTTCAATTCAGAGACAAAAAATGTAGACGTGTCCCTTTTGTCTGGGTGGTTTTGGTTGATTGGTTTTGTGTGGTTGTAAACCAGATCTCCAGCCCAGGTGTGACCTCAGCTTGAGGCCAGCACCCCAACCCCAGGCCCACCATGCTCATGAGGCCTGAAGAAATAGATATATTCATCACAGCAGAGTCCTGCTGCCAGTAAGGCTGCACATGGTTCTCTGGAGAAGTCTATCTGAGTCTGTTATAACCTCGTCAAACATTTGCCTTTCACTTTGAAAAATTCCATGGCTCTTGTCAGTCAAAGTCTCTTTTTCTTTTTATTTTTTTTCTTTTTCTTTTTCTTTTTGCAAGGGGTCCAAGCTGCACCAGATCTTCTTTCCTGTGAAGAAATTTACCCCTGCCTAAACCACCCATATTGTTGCAGTGCTAAAAGTAAAGCCTTAGCAATTTAGACAGGAAAGTGCCTCATGATTTGGAACAGACACTAAATCTGGTGGGAACCAAGGGGCTTGTGTTATGGATGTGTGACCCAATAGATGCTGAAAATCCATTTTGATTCATCTACTTGTAAGGGTGTTTGCATCACACTTTCAACAGAGATATTCTTTTTAGAAGACAGAAAAGCTCTTTATCTTTTAAACTAGTGATATACCATTATTGAATGAATGTGAGCTCTATTTATGTTTGACTGAAGTGCTTTTGTCGTGGTCTGATCAATCCTTCCTGAGGCTCACAGAAGCCTTCCAGCTGGCTTTGCTGAACTTTGCACTGTCTTTACTGCATGACTGTGATTTGTAAGGGAAGGCTCCAAAAGGCTTTGCTTACCTTAGATATTATTCCCCCATTTAGATAGCCCAAGAATTATGAATCCACGTGACTGTAATATCATTTTTTTCCCAAGCTCTTCTGAAGATTATTATTTATTATAGGTAGGGTAATAGGACAATTTTTTATAATATAACTAGGAAAATTGTTGAAATTGAGTGCCTTATTTTTGCCAATACTTTTGACAGATACTGCTGTGCTTCCTATACTTTTTATTGCACAAAATAGCAGCATGTAAAATGATGGAGAGTATAGTCTAGTGACTTCAAATGAGTATTTGCTCAGTCTGGGACTTTAATCCATGTAAAAATACGAAGTTTTTATTCTGAAAGGTTTCAACTAACTTCTGTTTTTTGTCTATTTCTGTTCCATGATTATATTTGGAAATTGTCTATCAGCTTTGGAACAATTATAAGTGTATAGAAATGAAATTCTGTTGTAATGGGTGGTAGCCTTCTGCTGCATCTCCCTTCTCATGTGTCTAACAGCCCCACGTTTAACTCACAGCAGTATTTTTTCATTTGTCTGTCTGAGGCAGATGTCGATGTGTAACTAATATCACTGAAATATATGGATGCATTTCCATAATTAGTGTCTTGTGAAGGTAGATTTGGATTTAGTAGAGGATTCAAGCCTTAAGTGTCTTGCAAATTGCAGTATACTGATTGATACTATCCTCTCAACCAGAACTTAGTTTAACAGCCACCTGTTTCCAAAATATCCAGAAATCCACAACTGGAGTAGCCTTGCAGTTAAATCAGAAAAATAAATGAAGTTAGATGGGCACACTGAAATTTAACTATCCTTGTAAAAGAATACTATTAAAGATGGAGTTTGTAAACATTTGGAAATAATTTTGAATATTTTTATTCAGGATGTATTCAGCCATTAAAATTGGCCCTCCAGGTAACCTTTCATACAGTAGTAATATTATTTCAAAGTGGAAAAGCTGAATAATTAAATGACTTTAGGGCACAATATTTACCAGATGTAATCAAACAGAGTATAAGAATGAAGAACAATCAAGATTTGCTTTTCTGTATAACTGCTTCCTGCAGCAATCACGCAAGCTTCTAAAACTGAAATCAGAGTACAAGTGCTGGGCAGGGAAAGGTTTGCTTTCATTGGCCCTCCTTAATTAAATTCTCCATGTATACTGTGCTGAATCCATAGTCACCCCAAAATAGCAAACCTAGACAAGAAGAAAGTAAGCACACTGGAATTTGATATCATTTCTCCTCTTGCTGTTGTGTTTCCTATTGCACGGTGTGCTTGGAGCTCCACGTTACACATTTCTTAGGGAGAATCCAGAAGAAATTATCAGAGGGTTACCACTTCTGAGAGAGGTATGCAGGAGGGAGAAAAATGAGTGTTAGTAGCCAGAGCTTGTTTGTTTTTTGCTGTGGGAATGTCAGTCAAATGTCAGTAGCTTGTAACACTGTAATGAAGCAGCTGCCCAGCTCTCTTACCATTGCTTTTGCTATATATCTCTGTGTCTTAGTTTGCTTCTGGTTTGGAGATTTTTCTCACCTGTTATTTCACAGTGAGAAGAAAGTCAAAAGAGAATTATTACAGAGATAGTGCCCTGCTGGGCAGTATCCAGTTGATGCATCGATCAGGCTTGTGAGGGCTCCACTGGACCAGAAACTCTTTGATGCCTGTGCTGCTAGTGTCTGGAACAACTTCTATCTGCAATAGAAGACAACATTACTCATTTCTTTTAACAAGGTGCTTGCACATTGACCGGTCTTAGAAGGGCAAGTCAACAAATTTTAGCCACGGCCTTGGACCAGCACTATGTGGTCGTAAGTGACTATGAATGACCAAAATTTCAGAAGTAGAAACATGAAGCAGTTGCCTTCTTCTGTTTTATTACAAAAGGTCTGAAAACAAAGTCATAGGATTGCATTTAAAAATAGTTTTCTATTTGAGTGGAGTAAAGAAGCAAGTGTGTTGTGTGTAGAAATTCTGCAGTAATTGACTCAGACCTCTGTGATTCTCTTCCAGCAGTGACTAAGTTCACGCTATTGGGGACTGCAGAGCAGTGATTGTCTTCTTCTTGCAGACAGATGGCCTCCCACACTTTATCTGATTGTCAGGAGGAAAAGAAGAGAAAGAATTGCAAGGGCAAATTACTATTACTTGAACACGGAGATTTTCGTGTCCTTTCATGCAGTGAACTTTGTTTATTGCTACACCACCTGCGATCCTGTTGCTAACAATTGTCCATCAAAGTTCATGCATGGCCACAGCTCTCTTGGATGGTGTGTCACCTCACACTGGGGGATGCCGCCTTCTGGTTTGTTATCAGCCAAAATTAGCACAGCCCTGAGACAAATGTGAAGAGAGAAGCATACTTTTCCTTTTGTTTCTACTTTTGAAAGGGGCCAGGAAACTCAAAGGAGTAAAGCCCTCCTGTCTGATTCTGCTTGCAGCTCAAGACGCAGGCTTTGTCTCCATAGTACAGAGAAAAAGCTCTGCAGGGTCAAGACCAAACCTCATCCCCAGCTGCTTTTCCTGATGAAAAAGGAAAAGTGCTTCAACAGCTCCTTGGATTGAAGTGGACAATAATACATTTTTTCATGTATAGTCTTAAATAAATGCATGCAGTTTTGTAGTATATAATTTAGAGTCCTGCCAAAAGAGTCACTGTATTGTACTAAGTGAATGCAATGGTGAAGAACTAAAGCCTATCTCCTTGTGTCAGATAGGACTGCAATTGGCTAAAACCATTCCTGGCACTATCCTGCATCTCTCCACCTCAGTGCTGAGTCTCTGAACTTTGCCTTTGACTCTTCCTCTCTGGTTCTCATACAAGTGTGAAGGAAAAGCACAAACCTAGTTGGTCTTAGGAACATGTCAGAAATGTACTGTTTTCAAGTAAAATATTATGCCCCCCTTCTCCCACTCCGTCCCCTTATATAAGACTTTCTTTGGCTTGCATATGATCAGCCGGTGGAACTTCATCCATAGGAAAAGCAATAAATCTGCCAGGAAAGCTCATTAGTTTAATTTATTATGATTAAATACAAGGATTGTTCACTTCCCTGTTTCATCAAGGATTATAATCAAGATTTTAAATGTGGCCAGAAGGGACATTTCAGCTAGTGATTCAGTCTGTAAGACAGAAAGCAGGTCTTTTATAGGAAAACATAGTTAAATATGCAAGCACAGTACGCCTGTGTGTGAATTTGAAATATAATTGTGTAATGATCTCGACATTTAACATGAAACACTTCTAGGAGGGATGCATTTGGGGATGGAGGTTGAATGCCATTATTTTTCCTCTCATTACTACTACATTTAACATATAACCTTTTAATAGAAATATGAGCAAAATAAACAGCTAATTCTTTGTGATCCAGAACTGTCTGGACAGGCAGATGGTTTTAGGGAAGCTTGTTTTGTATATTTCTTGAATGACCTAAAATATTTCCAAAGCAAATTAGTTTTTAAAGGGACCTTTAACATCGTACTACAACTAGCAAAAAATCATCTCTCCTAAAATTACTGCTTATTGTGCCTGTGACTCAGCATGTGTTTTCTAGCAGTGACTCTTGAGAGAAATGATTTATTGGTGGCTGAGGATTGCATCTTTCTTTCTTACTCTGCCTTTCACTGTTCCCTGAACCTGTGGGTTGAATTCACTCATAGTTTTGTCCTATCATCCTGTTTTTTGTCTTCCTCTTTTCCTTAAAGCTTTCCCAAAGTAATCCCCACCTCCCCTCTTTGTGGAGGAGCTATCAGTGAGGCAGGTGTATGCCAAGGACTGGCGTTTTACCAATTATTTGTGAATTTCTGTAGAAAAACAGGAATGTCAGGAACTGCCAGAAAAAATCAGACATGTGATTTCTCTAAATCACCATTCTTTGACATTAGATACATATTTCTCTGACTCACAAGAATTCTCTCTGCTGGTTTCTTGTTACCTCCTTCTTTTTAGAGGTAAATTTAGCACAGTCTCTGGACGGGAAAAAAAAAAGAGATGTAGTAGCAGAATACAATAGGGTTTCAGTTGAAGGAGAAATATGTTTCTAGGCTGTTCCATTTTCATAAGGGATTTTTGCCAAAGCCTGAATGGTATAATGACAAGTGCACAACACTCTTTCCTCTTATACTTCTAGTTTGGGCACTTAGCACCAGTGACTGTAGGAGCACATTTAGGATGTTTTTGGACATCCTGGAAAAAAAAAAATCGGGAAACACAAAGCAAAGAAACCACAGAAAGCAAGATTGCTATAGGTTTTGAGGCAAGCACTTTGACCCATAAAATCCAAAGCTGAAAATCAGATTAAACGATGATCAAACAAGAGGATAATATGTGAGAAATAAATGCAATTACTTGTTGAGTGTCACTTAAGAAGAATTAAGATTGAAAATTAGCAAATCTTGTAGAAAATACCCATATGGAAAGAAAGGATATATTATATTTATTATTATATGTAGCCCATTAAACATCATTTGTGTGGCAGAGGAGAGCTGACAAAAAGTCCAAGAAAATAAGACTTTGCTGAAAAACTTCAGTTTGTGAAAACTAAACTTTGGAGGGTGTAGCTTAAAGCCCTGCTTCATCAAAGCCGAAATTTTTGTTCTAAGCCCAGCCAGTGACCCCAGATACCTATTAATTTGGTGATTAGGCTCCCCTGGGAATGGGAGTTCAGGTGTAAGTCCTTCTGCTGCCTCGCTCAGGCTGGAGGCTTCAGCCCAAGTGTGTGATCATCTGAGGAAACTGTTCCTGTGGAGGTCTGGGACAGGAATGAAGAGGCCACTGCTGCAGAGATGACTTCTGGGCAGCCAAGAGCAGTGTGACTGCACTGCTGTCCATCTCACCAGACACCTGTGCCGTGCAGCAGCTCGGGGATGGCCTGCCACAGGGCACGGGCACACGCTGCCCATCCTTTTGTATGGCCATCCTTCCAACCAGCCCTGTTTCTGCTTGAACTATGCAACTTTAGCAGCAGGTCCCATACTCAGCCATCAGTCTCAGACCCATAGGATGGGAAATGTGGTTGCCCTTTTTTGTAGGCTCTTTATCGGATGGAGCCAGGTGGCATACATTCTACTGCCATTAAAATGCAATTCTCTTCAATGAATCCTCGCGTGTAGGCAGGGACTGCCACATTAGATCATTTGCAAGTCCTGTCACCATCTGGGATTTATGTGGAGTGTTACTCTAATGATATATGGTGCAGCCCCAGGAAAATGATGGCAGTGAAGAGAATGTACATTGAATGCATTCATCGACCCTATTCCATCTGAAGAAATGCAATCATTCCCTGACACAAATTTTCTGCCTAGGAGGAGAAGGCAAATCTGTTAGAGTCTTTTGGTAATAGTGGTTTTTTTCTTACAATAATGATTGTTAAAAAATAATTGTGTGCATTAAAGTTCATTTTACAAGGGAGCAAATGTCATGAATGTATTGGTGAAATATTTTCAGGTTTAGGACCATCATCTGTCTGATTAAAGAAAGCTTGAGTTTTTCAGGCAGTCTCACATGTGATGAGGCGGTTGTTATGGCAACAATACATTTTTTATGAGTTGTAATAATGACAGAGCAACATCTTTTAAATTATCAGGATTTAAAGTTACAGCTGCTTTGTTTTCCCTTCCATTAACTCCTTAAAATATTGAAATATTTTTATGGCTCTGTAGTGACATCTGTATGCTTTTCTTGAGTATGTAAAAAAAAAAAAGATCTTTAAGAAGGTGCATACATCAAACAGATAACAACTTTCATTGTGCCTCAAGAATATTGCTTTTTCCATCCCCACTGTGATTACTTTTTTACTATTTTTTAAACAAGTATGTTTCTCACAGTGTAATAGTCAAGTGTAGCCAAAGTGCTGGAAGGATTCCTAGGTGTTCCCAAAATTAGTATTGATGTTCCAGTAACTTTCAGTTAACCTTGAAGGTAATATATTTTTGGGTGGCTTCTGGGAAGTTCAGGAAGCGATGGAACTTCAGTGATCCTTGTAACTTTCCTAGATATCCCTGCAGGAGTGATTTGACTTGATTTGAAGTTTATTCTTCAGTACAGCCTGCCAGCATGTGCACATGTGCATGACCACAGCTCACCAAAAATCCTGATGATACTGCAGGAGTGCAAAGAGAGACTTTGCCCTGAAAGAAGAAGGATTTTTTTGTCTTCAACGGAGAGAGATCAGGAATTGCATTCACACATAACTTACATTTGTCACGACTCATGTATGAAGCAGAAATATCCAAATACTTCACTCTTAGGTGTCTCTTGGACCCAGTTGCCCTCAATACATCCAATTCATCCCCAGACCATCCCACGGCTGTTGTTGACCAGGACAATTTTATTCCTTTGGATGAGATAGACTATACTAAAGAGAAATCATGAGTACCTTTAAATAAACTAGCCATGGTTAGGATACTCCTGGAGTCAATTTCTGAGACTTTATTCTGGAGTATATTACGTTCACACACAGGAGCATATGTTTTTAGTCTTCACTGAATGCAGGGCTCCTCTACTGGCAGCCTGAGGAACAAAGGTTTCAGCTCAGTAGTTATCCTTTCTACTGATGTTGCTAATACCTGAAAAGGAGCTGTGGAAGAATAGCACGAATAGCACAAGTGTAAGTTTTCTGTAGAGAAAACCAGACGCAGAATTCAAGAAGAATCCACTTTTCCTCACTGTTAAGGAAGCCACACATTTAAATGATAAAAAAATACAATGTACAGTTTGCTTTTATGTGTCTTGTGTGTAAAAAATTGTTTTGCTTGTTTCTGAAAGTATTCGAAAGAATATTTGGTTCTCTGTTATTGTCAAGGTTCTTTACCCCTTAGGCCATTTGTTGACAAGCTTCCATATATCATTGCTTCTAAACACCTAAGAGACCATTTTAAATGTTAAAAAAAAACCCCATACCCATCTGTTCTTTGAATAAATTTTTATGAAAAGAAAAAAGGCATTTTTATGTAGAATTTGACCATACGTGGATTGTGCTTTGTTCGACGCTCGTAATCAGCTTTTCTGTCCCCCACTCCCCTGTTTGAAAGTGAGGTTGTACTCAGTACTCACACTCCTTTTGGCATCTAAAGAAAAGCACTACTCTTAAATTGGATGAGATTACTTTCACAAAGTAAGAAAAATCATCATCAGAATGAAAAAGATCCATTACATGGTTTTATAATTGGAGGTTTTATTTTCCTTATGCTTTCAAAGAAATAGTACATTAGCATATTCACTGCTTGAAAATAACCATTTTCTCATTTTCTTCAAGGGATGGACTGTTTGATTGAGAAATACCAAGAAAGACTTTATACGCAGTTTGTGGATGGATCAAAATATGCCTTTGTCTACAAAATCTGCTTTCGGGTTAGTTCTCAGGACTGAATGAATAACTATTGCCCTAGCATGCCTGAATATTTAATTTTGTACCTCATATGATATGAACGTCATCTGATACACACATGCAACTTCATCAGTTTGGGATTTTTTTCCTCCTTCCCAGCCTTTTTTGAAGGAAAACTCTTTGGAATGTGAGACTAAGATCTGAAAGGACTGCAAAGCTTTCTCTTTGGAGGAAGAATCCTTAAATTTAGAAGTTACTAATGCTGGAGTTCCCAAGGATTTCAAACTTGTTGAAGGATAGGAGTAGAGTTTTTCCTATTTTTTTTTTTTAAGAGGAATGATTTAGAAAGAAGTAGAACGCATTTTAACAAGGAGAAATGCAAGTGTAGGTTGGGATAGTCATACACAGGTAGAGAATGGAGAGTAAGAGCAATGCAGGAACACTGCAGAGGAGGTTATTAGTTACTAAAGTTCACGAGATGAACATGAGTCACGGTGTTGTGGTAAAGCAAATATCACATTATGGTGTATATAAACTAATGCACTACCCCTTAGATATACGAAGTAATATATACGAAGTAATAGCATCTTGTGGTGGCACAGCCTCCACTGCAGAGCTGTGGCTTGCAAGGGTATTAAATTTAATGTGTATGAATGACAAAAAAATTAAAAAAGGATATAAATAAACCATAGAATCATGTAAGATGTAAGATTGACCAGATAAAATAATAGAATTTACTGCATTTCTCCTTTCTACAATCTTCTTCTTCTTCTTTTTTTTTTTTTTTAAATCT
>VYZQ01063150.1:28855-88508 GCA_013400655.1 Mystacornis crossleyi
TTCCCACAGGTTTCCAATTCAAAACTGCAAAAAAAAAAAAAAGGAAATACAAGAAGGAAGATCAAATTCTTTTCTTCATCTGTTTCTTTTCTTAGACAGGGAGTACTAAGTTGAGGAATTGACTTCAGGATGAGAAATATTCTTTGAACAAAGCACTGAAGTGCCGAAATAGATTGCCAGGAGAATGCTGGAATATGTCAGATTGCCTTTAAGAACAGGCTGGAAGGAAATCTGTCAGGAAAGACAGTTGATCCGTGGGGTAAAGAAATAATATAAATAATCTCTTTGGCTCTGTTTTATAGATTTCTCTGAGTATTGTGTTGTGCTGTTTTGACTTACAACACAGTACCACTCATGGCCTGTACAAAGCTAACCAAGTCTATGTGTTTTGGTTTTCTTACACATTCCTTTGTTTGGGAATGTTCAGGAACAACTAGTAGATCCTGTAGCTGGTATTTCAGGAGATGGGGTAAGTGAATATTTCAAAAAAAAGGATGTTTGAAAAAATGGTACTCATTAAATGACACTAAGACTTCCGCAATGAGGTGATGCTCTAGAACTGAAAAAAAATATTCCAGTATACAGACATATTAGCTTTCATCTGTGGAACCTTGGCTACCCCGCTAAAGACATTAAGCAAGTGGGTTTTGGTTAATTTAAAGACTCCACCTTCCTTAGTAACTAGGTGTGAATAAACGCACAAAATCCCATCCTGCAGCTGGAACACAGTCAGCTGTACTAAGGGTTTCTCTAGGGTGTTGAAGATGTGCTGTAAAAGGTCCTTAAGATGAGTGGAAATACCTTATTTCAGTTTCATCTACAGTGCCTCTCAGATAGGGCCGGTCCTCTGTATCATTCAGTGAATGCTTCACTCATTCTGTTTGGTGACCAATTAATCTTTTCCACACCATTCATTTTAGAAGTAGCACTTCTTTGTCAAGTAGTTCTTCAATGATTTGGGTAGATATTGAAAACATGCACTTTGGCAGTAACTGGAGTACCAGATACTGATAATTTTTTGCAGCAGAAAAAGCACCTTCTCTCACCATCATCCTTGGGATGTGTGAAATGAGGTGCAATGCAAAAGCAGTGGGTCGGCCTCCACTTTTCAGGGCTAGGGAACAAGTGAATGCCCAGAGAGAGCTGTGGCAGGTATAGGGGGTGTCTGTGCACAGGATATGATGCCAAAGTCTCTCTGGGCATGGCTCAGGCACTGGCTTGCCTCCTTGGCTTCAGTCACATGTTCACAGGCTACACAGATAACTGGAAAGGATGTTAGACAGTTGATTTTCTGGGCTGTAAGTGAAAATCATTTGAGTATCTGCTAGGTGGTTATAGCATCAAGTGAGAGCTCCAAAGATTCCCTTCCAGTGCAGAGGTTTGCTCATACATGGTAGGAGTGTGATGAGAACCACCCCCAAGGACATGGCCCTTTTTTGGAGGGCAAGGAGGGCATAGATGTGTCTGTATCTGGCTGCTGTTTCTGTTTTCTTTACCTATTTTTCATTTATCTGTTACCTGCTTTTCCTCTCCACCTCTCTTTTTAACTGCAGAGGTCCTTCACTCTGGTTCACCACACTCCGGTGGTGTTTGATTTTCATGAAAAGAATCTTTCTGTTTTGATTTGTATCTCTGTACTAGATATTATTTATACTTTTCCTCTTTTCACTTTTCTGTTCTTTTTCTCATTACTTCCCGGTATCTAATAAAATCCTAGGAAATTCAGACCACAGCTTTCAATTCCTATGGCAAAGCTTTTGTTCCTAGCTTAACTTGAATGGGTTTCAATATTTTCTGTTGATGCAATGATATAAATACATGGTTTTATGGAAACTTGGTTCATCTCAATGCAGGTCACGTGGAAATATTGCTTACTATGAAAACACTAGTAAGAGACTATTTAACAATGGTGATACAGATCTGTTCCACAGTGAACAGGAAATCCAGCTCATGCTGTTACCTGAAAAAAGAGTGCATACAGAGCTTAATTCTTGAGTTATCATAGAATCACAGAATATGCTGAGTTGGAAGGGAGCCAGAAAGATCACCAGCTCCTGGCCCTCCTCAGGACAGGCCCAGGAATCACACCATGTTCCTGAGAGCATTCTCCAAACACTTTTTGAACTCTGTCAGGCTGGTGCTGTGATCACTTCTTTGTGGAGCTGTTCCAGTGCCCCACCATGCTCTGAGTGCAAAACCTTTTTCTAATATCTAACCTAAACCTCCCCTGTCTCAGCTTCATGCTGTTCTGATCTGGATTCTGCCACTGATCACCAGGTTTAAAAAGGGATTAAATTTGACTTGTTCATTATTCCTGGTGCTTAATAGTCAAAAATGTAATTTTTAGGTTTATCTTCTTTTTGAAACATAAGTAACAAAATTTAGAACTAGATCTCAAAATTGTCTTTCCTTGTAAAAATAAGGATGCCATTTAGCTGTGAACAACTTTTCCCAAAAGCCTGAAAAACATTTATATAATCTGATTTTTCTAAAAGATTGTAATAATCCTAAAAGTTCTGATGCTAATCCTGCTTCTTAAGTGCTTTTCTCCTACTTGGGACCATTTTTTGAAAGCAGCTCCAAAATACTGAGTCAGCCAACTCCATAGGATATCTTGCACACATGGAACTTAAAATGTCAAAACAAGATCCATGTTCCTGAAAAACAGCAAAAACAGAATAATTTTTTTTCAAATTGTATAATTTACCATATTTATTAGCCCTCAGGCAAATAATGAAAAATTTAAGTTTTGTGTGCTTCTGCCTGGGAACTGCTGCACAACATCAAGTGATCACAAGCAATGGTATGAAAGGCCAAGGTGTTGATGATGCCTTGTCCAGCCACCTAGANGTGTCTATCTGGCCTAAGAGGGCAGCTAACAACCTACAAGAAACTTCAGAGTTACACACTAGGCGATACAGAATTTGAAAAAACATAAAAGCTAAAACCTAAGGCATCATTCATTTCACGAGATAGTGGTGTGGCTGTTTGAATTGCTGAGCAGAACTGAGTAGCTTGCTGAGAAGAGTTAAGGAAAGGTATTTTCTTATTTCCAACTTCTTTAGTTCAGCCAGTAGCTGGCTTTGCTTTGGACCACATGGTAACTTTCCACTGTTGTATTTTTTCACAAAAGAAACATCTTGTTTTTTGATTCCTTTGACATGTAGCTAGACCTAAGCCTCAGAAGTCATATTCATGTGTTCCATCATCGTAAGAGCAGATGATGTTGCAGTGAAAGAAACGGGAACTGACTTTCAAAGGTGCTGAGAAGAGTATCTGAAAAATCACGTACTAGTAAGGAATCATGAATATAACACTACAAAATATAAACCTAAACCAGCTTCCATAGGAACTGTTTTCACTGAGACTGAAAATGTTGTTGTGGTAGTTCCAGCACACTGGAATAATGGAACATGTGAAAACTGCTGTACTGAGATGTGACTTGAGGCCTAGGAGCCACAATTATTCCACAGTATTAGCTTTATAAGGATATCTTTGATGATCTGTCAGCTCCTGCAGCTGTGGGCAACCCACAGGACACTTCTTGCTGACACCAGAGGCACAGAAGTGTAATTAATGAAAATCTCCAAGTGCTGAAACAATGAAGCTAATGAGATTTTGAAATTTTGCATGCCTGGGGTCAAGACTGTTCATTTCGACCTTCTCCAGAGAGTTAAGAAGGCAAAAGGGATTAAAGCTGTAAGGAGCAAGAGCACCTGACCTGTGCAGACATGAGAATTTGGCTGCCCCTGTCTCCCAGGTGATGAAGAAAAAGCAGTATCAAGTTTTAAAAAATGTGGTTTTTTTGTAAGACACCCTTACCACTCTTGGCATCAGATCTGGCTTGTGGCTGAAGAGCAACTGACACTGAAAGAAAAGACCAGGACAGGGCTAGTGATTGCTCACAAACACCATCAGTGCAACTCTCAGGGTGGCTGTGACTCAGAAACTGAGATACCCCACAAAACCTCCATCCTTCCATCTTCCCCAAGCAGGAAGGAAGATGGGCAAAATCTGAGAAATGACTGTGATGCTTTGCACAGGCCGTAGAGGGATTTGTAAAAGTATGTATTTTGTCAGTCTCCAGTTAATTTCAATATTGGGTACTTATGCTACAAAATGACAGTGATTTGCCTGAATGTTATGAAAAGAATACATTATAATCATTAAAATGACCATAAAAACTGCTTATAATAAAAGAAAAACTCTACAAGAAGGTCAGATAATCACTTACTAGGAAAAAGTGACAGATTTAAAGTCAGCTGTTGAAAAAGTAGATGTATTTTAATAAAATATATTCGTTTGGGCATAAGTTGTTATACAAAGCCAAAGATAAAGCCAAAGATAAAGAGTTTATCCACAGCTAAGTGTACCTTCATAAATCAACTAGCAAAATAATTCCAAACATCTTGGAGTCCAAATATTCGATTATGAGCTTGAGTCCTAAGACACATTTTTTATTTCTTTCAGAAGTGTATGGCTTCAAGAGAATAACATGACATTGTCACCACAGGTACTGTGCAGTTCTGAAAATCTGAAAGGATTTTGTGGATTTTATTTATGTGTAAGTTGTTTCCAACCCTTTGTACCCACTGAGAGTCCTGTATAGTACTGAGAACAGCCTGGAATCCCTGACAAATACCTGGCAGTGCCAACAGCTGGAGTAGGCAGAATGTGAACTCCCTGAAATGGAAAGTCATCCAAAAACATGTTTCTTGGATCCCAACTCTCCTTTACTTCCTAGTAGATAATTAAATATTTGCCATCAAAGTGAAGTAATAAAAGTAAGTTAAAAATTAATGTTGATAAAGTGCTTCACGTACTCCTTTATGCAGGGTTCTGTATCTGTCCCTTATGGGCAAGAATAGTTGAACCAGATATTATTTCCACGGTGATTTTTAAAGCATTTTTTTGATGTGACAAATGTTTGTTGACAGTTTGTTACAGGTTGTGGCCATTGTGGACCCGTGGGCTTTCATGGAGCTGCAGGAGAGCACTTGCAGAGATAAACAGGACATGTAGAAAGTGTGACTTCAGCAGAAAAATGGAATAAATTTGGTTGCTTTACAGAGAAGACTGGGATGGAGATTGTGGCAGTCTTCAAGTATATAAAAAGACTCTGCTAAGAGGAGGAGCATTTTCTGGTACTGAATTTAAACACTGGCTGTGGTGGTCCAGTTTGAGCATTCATAAGACATATTTATTAACTATATTTAAACTCAACAATAAAATGCTTAGCTGAACTGGAAAATCTCCACTTGAGGATTAGTGTGTCTAATATTTAGACACAAATTGTCAAGAATTCTGTAGATGACTTGGACTGGGGCAGGGGATGGACTGTCATTTTAATAGAAAGAGAAACATCTAAGTACTAAGCAACAGTTTTGCTGTTATGTTTACTCAGGGGGGAATATAGAAAACATGACATTTCTTCCATGGGTGATAAGAGAACAACTATCTTTGTGTCAACTACTTCTCTCCCCAGCCAGTAATAAAATAAAAATCACAATACCCTCACCATTACATTCACTGAATTCAGTAGAGCTGATGGCTGATTTTAGCTCAATATTATTATTAGAGTAGTATGCTGCCATTTTATTTTAATCTTGTGGAGAGCTGAAGCAAAGGTATATTCAAGGCTGATTAAGACTGCAAAATTGTTTAATGAGATGCAGAGTAGAAATGTATAATTTTTTTGCAATATATTCCAATTATTTCAGTGGGAGGTATGTGTTACAATGTGATTTAGATTAAATATATTTTGAATGTATTGCTATTCATTTTAATAAAGGAAACAGTACAGTCTATAAGTAATTTGAATACTTAATCATGTACAGAACAGGCAGCATAAATGAAGAAAGCAATGATTCTAGAAAGCTGACTCAATTCTTCTATACTTGATGTGTAAGGAGGTAAGAGTCCATGGTACCCAATCAAAATCTCCAGAAAAAAAAACTTGTGGAAGACAGAAGAAAAAGCATACCTCCACTTCTTTGTGGTGCTTGTTGAGGACTCGTGCAGATACTTATATCTTATGGAAATGGCTGTACTTGATTTTAGCAAAAGGGCAGTTCATTCATGTGTCAAATTTTGTACCCAACAGACCAAATGTTCCAAGTTCAAAGTGTGTATTAATTATGTACTTAACTCTTTGCAAATAGTCCATCATGAATTTTAAATTGCTGGCATACTCTGGGGAAATATGAAACAGTGAAGTTTTCTCCTGGAGCACTAGGGAAGATTTCTGTCTCTTCTACTGGAAATAACACAATAGGTTCCTGAGAAATGGTATGCATGACGTTGCTTTGCTGAGCACCCTTTCCTTCCAGCGCTTTTTACTGGAAGTCTGCATGTTTTGGCAGCCCTGAATGCAATGGATTTATCACATTCCAAAAGACATGAGGCAAATGAATCCTGCAGATAACTCCATGGTTTCTTGTACCCTATGAACACTGATATCTTGAGCAATCCAACTGGTTTTGTTTATTGAATAAAAGGCACAAAAAGGGGAATCCCTGGATTTATGCCCCATTTGGATGTAACATGTAGCCACAATTTACTCCCTGTGGTGTTTAAATTTTTTGGGTTGTCTTAAAGACCACTGTTGGGTTTGTTTGTGTGTTTTGGTCAGTTTGTTTTTCTTGTTTTCTCCCTTAAGAGCCAGCACTGCAAGTTACAGGCATACTGTACACTTCCACCTGCAGCTTTCAGCAAGGGCTGTATCCATCGGAAAGCCACAGTGGCACTACAGGGCGACAATCCCTTCAGACTTGAATGGTTGAAGTCGTGCAAAAGATTTTGTCATTTGTCATTATAATCCAATACAGCAAAACAGTTACCTTATAGGGATGAGGATGGGAAAGGCTTTTATATGATTACATCACAAGATGATAAATGAGAGCAATTTGTGTTCATTATGAGAACAGCATCCCAAAGAGAATGTTGTTATAAATTTTGTCCTGTTCTTCTTTCCTCCACCGCAAAACTAGCACAGCAGCTTAGAAATAAGCAAGCAGGCTCTGACAACAATCCAGAGAGAGGAAAGCAAACCAGTGTAGATTTGTTTGCATTTTACTCTATCAAGAGCACTGAGAATGAGAAAAGTAAAGGAGAAACACAGAACCATAATTAGGACAAATCCTTAAAATTTCCTCTTTTGATTGAATAAAGAATATTTTTGTTTAGTAAAATATTCATCTGGTGTGGAAAACAAATAACTTGTTTGTGAAGTGGAACAAAATAATATTTTGCAAATCAGACAATGAAAACATTTTATTTGATAAACTGAAACTGTTTCAATTTGAATGTAAACCATGAATATTTTAGTGTTTATTACAAATCTGAGAGAAAATATTTAAAACTTATTATTGTTCTTAAATTTTCTTTTAAGCTAGAGATGTCAATTTGCCCCCAGCAATTTTGTGTTGACACATTTGCAATTTCAAAAGAAATAACTTTTTGTGGGTAAGTTTCCAATCCACTATATTACCAAATGAGTACTGACGTCAGCAATTAGCTAATCCTCTCCTCCTTTTCCCATATGTATCACTGCAGCAGCAACAACAGACTGGAACAAAATCCTCTGATGCCTTTGCTTTCTGTGGCCTGGTAGTTGCCAACTATTCAGCCCTGATGCCTTAGTTTGTGTTTATGAGGTATGGATTCTAGGATTAAGACCAGCAGCATTCAGTCTTGTATCTTTATGTCCATTTAAAAAGATGTTAGGAGGTCTGCTTTCCTCTTTCCACCCCTATTTTTCTTCTCTCCAACACTTAAATAATCTTTGCATCCTCCCTGTATCACCTGTGATATTTACAAGTTGGTCATGGAAAAAGCAATGCAAACACTCTTTGCGCTGATAGAGAAAAGATCAAGGATGAGCTCAAACACCTGTGTCTCCTGAATCCTTATTGATGTGTGCTCTGAAGCTGATTGAAGCCATTACTGGGTAGTGACTTGCCAGTGCAAGTAAAAGGGAAGAGTGTGAATTGAACTGGTACTTCTGTGGAATAGTCAGCATTAAGGGTCAAGGGTCTTGTGATGTTGTACTGGTTTGAAAGCAAAACCAGTGAGAGGGTCCAAGTCAGACATACAATTTAATANCCTAAACCCCTCCAATATAACACTTTTCTGCTAAATTGAAGAGCTTAAAAATAGTGCTGAGGAACTCTGTGAAGAGGGGGAATCAGGAGAGTGCAGAGCAAATGGCAGAGCTCTAGGGATGATGTGGCTCTGGGAAGACAGCAATGGGAAGGCAAGTCTGTGGGTGCTGATCTCCTGTCAGGAGATGGTGCAGAAAAGTAAAATGAAAGTACTTCTGTGTGGAAATCAGGAATTAGTCATATGCCTGCTCTTCAGTTCTGGGGCTCTGCCTGCTCCATAACTGTGATGGGGGGAACAAGAGGGCAGCAGGCTGAAGGGAATTGCAGATAGTGCATGTTCACATCAGCAGGGGATGTAGGACATCAGTGGAGTAGCACAGTAAGACGACAACCTGCACTGGATACTGCATCTTATTTAAGAACTGATGAGATTACAGCTAAGCAATCTCCCTGTCTCCAACCTCAAATTTTCTCATCCTATTTCTTCTCTGTCCCACTGAGGTAGGGGTTGAGTGAGTGGCTAGGTGGGCATTTGGACCTTAGCCAAGGTTAATCTGCCACACACAGTCAGTCTCTGAGGTTTATGTATTACTCTAATCCATGGAGCTGAAGCTGGGGAGAGAAAAAATAGCACTTAAAAACTCTTCAGTATGAAGCGGCCACAGCATGAGATACTTCAGGTCCATATCTTCTTTCAGGATTTTTTTTTGCTACCAGTCAAATACTTCAGCAAATTATAGTAGGTAGTTGTTACACCTGCAGTCAAAGTAGATGCTGTGAATTTCAAAGCATTTAAAACACTGGTAGCAGACAATACCTATTTTTTATTTGAATCTTTCTCTTGTGTATAGATTGAAACTACCTACATGACATAGTTTATTAAACATCTACTTGTGAGAACAACTGTAATATTATTACTTTTACTTTGTTCCAGATGTTGTGGACCTAGCCAAGCAAACCTGCTCTAATCATGCCTATCACTGTTGACCTAAGTGAATAAGCTCACTTGCCTATTGCCAGCAATATATTTCCTCCTAACTAAATATTTTATTGGTACCTAGCATTTTGCAGTGTTTCCCAACACTGGAAGGAGTTCATGCATAATCAAGTTATTTCTTCTCATTGTAGATTTAGCTAGTCTAGAAGTCTAGCACACCAAAACTTTTTATGTGCTATTACCACATACACCAATGTGTATTGTGAGCTATCCTCCCAATAGCAACACTGTCAAATCTTCTTTTTGGCAGGTGGCAAGCAGAAAATGGTATTAATTATACTGATATGATTCCTTCCAAGCCTCCCATGGAACCATAGTGTTGTTAAGGATGGAAAAGACCTCTGAGATCACCAAGTCCAACCATTAGCCCAGTCCCAAATCCACCACTAAACCATGTCCCCAAGTGTTTCTGTCTCTTCCATTTATTCATGCTGCAGTCATGTTCAAGGAACAACACCACTTTATGGGACATAGTACCAAGAGAGTATTACCACAGGCACTCAGCCAAAGTACATTTTCTCAAATATCTATCTTCTAACCTTTGAACGGAAACTAGTCAACTCTTCATTCCCTCTCAAGCTAACCCATTTGTGAAGATGGAGAAACAACAGAAACATTAGTGAGAAATTCTTTTAATTCATACTGATGATTGAAATCTGGAGAGATAGAAATTAGTATGTACTTTAGGAAAATAGGCAACTTGTTCCAGCCTGGGAAAATAGGCACTTAGTTGCATTTTATTCTTTTTTGAAGCTATGACTGGAGCTCTTATTTTCCGAAAATTGTTTCTAGGCTTACTCTTTCATGCAGTAGAATAATTAGACTTGTGTTCCCTAATTTATTCTTAACTGTGTGGCGAGAAAGGAGAGAAAATTTGAACCCTGGTCAATATTTTCTGGGTTTGATGCGTAGTCTACTGATGTTAAAAGGAGAAAAATTGTGAAACACATCAATATGTGTTGCGGTGGCTTAGCCCACATTACACCCCCATGTTGCTATGAAGCGGTCCCTCCCCACACCACTGTGCCAGAAAGTTCTCCCCTTGTCCGGGACCCCACTGGCCCCTGGTCCTCTCCCCCCTCCCCTCCCCTCCCCTCTTCCACTGGTCCCTGTTATGTCACTCACCCTTGCCTCTACCCCCTGGCCCTCAGACTATTGGCTTCTGCTGCTCTGCCCGCCCCTGGCACCCCTCGGGATAAACCAAGTGTGTGGGATTATTCTGTGTTCTTTGCCTCTGTTCCCTTCGAGTGCGTTTGTTCCCGGTCCGTGGTACGGACCCAATCAACGCCTGGGAATTGCACGCAGAGAATCCCTCCTGGCTCTCTGTCCCTGGTTCTCACACAGACCGTGAATGTGAGCGGCGGCTCGCGCCCACCTGCGAGGGTGAGGCCGTGTGCTCGCGTGGGTACTGGCAGGGCACTGCCAAAGCCTCTCCGCGAGGGACACTGTGGGAAAAACGCGGCATCGGTCCACTGACCCCACGCATCGCGTTAAATATGAAAACCTCAGAGATGGTAATTAATTAATTTTGCTAGGGTGAGCTCTGTGAAGACTTGGTGCTGCTCTAGATTATGCATATATGAAATGTCAGTGCTACCAAAGTTTGGGAATCCAATTTGTCCAGGTGTGTGTTATTTTTCATAAAACATTAAATCCTTCCCATATGGTTACTAAAATTATTTTTGCTTTAAGTATATTGCTGTAAAAGTACTGCTAACTTTTATGGCATCTCAGTTGTGTAAGGATTTTTACTTTCAGTTTTCATGTTTAATATTCATCCTTTCTTATCTTACCTGTCACTCACATCTCTGCTTAAACTTTCTAAACAGATTCATTAATATTCTTGATATTATAAAAACATGGTTATGGAATATGCCTTGGAGGTAGAAGTTAGGGATCAGTAGACCCAAAATTTTATCACTGTTATGTCTGGCTTCAATCAACAGCCAGAAATGTGCAACATGTAAGTATTTTCAGTTGTTTTTTTATCCTGTATTATTTTGATCTATAAATTGATATAAACTCCAGTAAGGATGCTTCCTGCACTGAAGAATGCCAAATAGGCATCAAAAGCTGACAGGAGACTTTAACATCTTACTGAAGCATAAGCAATCATTTATGAACAAGTTAGGTATGGAAAATGGCTCCAAGTCCAACTGAGACTTTCACATCCATAACTAAGAGAAAACCTTTCAATTAAGATGATGGATGAACTGTTTTTCTTGTTTAAAAGAACAGAAAAGAGTTTTAGGATAAAAAAAGAACTGGTACAACCCTTCCCTGATGTCTTGAAAGAGGAAATGGTAGCGGATGTGATGATAGATGATGCAGCGTAGTAGCAGAAACCAAGGGGCATGTCACATGTCAGTTGAATCAGAGTCCTTTTACGCCAATTTTGAATCAATAAAGGCTTTCATGAGTATAGTAGGATGTACATATTTGTATCTCAGTGGTCAAAGGGAGAATGCCAGTTCTGTGTATAGAGTAAGAAAGCACCACTGAGAGGATAAGATCCAGAGTGCTGGAGAGGTGTTTTTGTACCTAAGTCTCCAATTCTAAGTCTTGTAAAAATAAAAGATAAATTGTTTTGAAAAGAGAAGCAAAAAGAAATAGCTTTCGTCAATGCAAGTTGTAAAGCATTTTTATAACATGTGACTTATTCTGGAGAAGCAACTAGTGTAAAGGCTCTGCCTCTGGAGCCTTCTTGGTGTTACTACATTCTTAGATCAAATACAGCTAGGAGGTAGAGTCTTGTGACTGACAGCTGAAAAAAGAAAACAGTATAACTAACAATAGGCTAGATGCGATAAACAGGCAATAAATATTTTTAATAAATATACAATTATCACAATATAAGGTAAATACAATATGTATGATTATATACAGTGTAATATTTATGTTATTATCACCAATGCCTTCCTGCAGTCCCAGCCCTTCTCTTGCCCCTTTGTTTCATCTGTGGAAACCTGTTTTTGTCTGTCCTTGTGGGTTATTCTTTATTACATCTGTATAGTGCTCTGTACAAGACTCCCATGACATGTTGGGAAGCCTTGAGGCTTTATTGCAATTTATAATAAGATAGAATTAAAGTCCAAAATAAAATCAGCAAGAAACTAGCTTTAAAAGTGAAATGGTTTACCTAGTTTAATAGTGCAAGCTGGGAGCAATGCAGGAAGTAAACACCTTAGACTGAGGAGAGTAAATTAGGTTCTTTAAACTATTTTGATTTTAATAATCTCTTTATAACACAGGCAGAGCAATTTTTTAGAAAGTGTGATATTTAATCTGACAATGGTCCTTTAGTAGTCTACCTATACTCGCTGTTGCTGCCATCGTCTCTTTGCTACTCGTAAATGTCGCTGTCCCCAAAATGCCTTTGCTCTCTCTGCTGTATTGGGTGTGCGGCCTTACCAAAGACCATTGGCTCCAATTTTGGCTGCAAAGCTCCTGCTTTAATTCCTCTCTTCCAGTAAAGAAAATGGCTGAACTATGGATTGTGGCAAAGCTAATCTTAATTGGGAACTTGTGGCCAAGGCTTGCTGCCTCTCCTGTCACATCTGGGGTGCTGTGGCAGCTGCTAGCCACATAACCTCTCTTTTCCCTAAGGGGTCTTTACAGTTGTCCATTTGGAATCGTTATGTAGATTTGAGCACTTGTTTGTCTTACAACAACCCCAGATGTTTTTTCTGGAAATGTTTGTACATTTTAGGAAGAGTTAATCTCCTGCTTCCCTCTGATCTTTACTCTTTCAGCTTGACTGTCTTCTGTCCAATTACCACTGTCACTAATAATGTTGTGCTAGAAGGAAAACTCAGGCTGGAAAACGTAAGAGGAGTACAAGACTCAGCACATGACTTTACACGGAGTAAGAGATGAGCGCTGGATTAATGCAGCTTCAGTGGGAAAGCTCTCTGTGCAGAAGGGAAGTGTGGAACGCCTGGCCTTGGACACAGAGTCCCATGGGACAGCAACCATTTCTGGTGGGTTCCCTGTCTAAACTGGGTGACAGGTGCCTCTGAGAAGGGCCTTCATCCTCGGGGATTGCTGCTGCTTTGTGTAGCCTTTCTCTCCCTTTTATTTTAGCTCATCACAAGTTTTTTTGTGTATTCTGTCAGCTGTGTTCTTTAAAAGCTCCTGGAGATGTCTTACAGCATGATCTCATTCATTCAGCACAGCTTACGTCTTTCTTTGGCATTTCTTCAGTAGCTTGACAACACAGCTGTCAGAACAAATCACTCTGCAGATCCAGCTTTTTAATGTGTAGTCGTGTGTATGCACACACACACACACAATTTAAAATTTTGATAAGCATCCCCCAACATCTTGTTAATAAAATCGCAAAAGAATATGTGGTTAAGCACTAAATGCAGGCCTAGGAGGGAAACAATGTCCACAATCAGAATATTATCTCGCTTCTCATAAGGGAGGGAACACAAGGGAGAAATGGAAGAGCCCTTACCTCATGAAAACATTAGGAATAGACCCAAGCACCAGTTCAATTCATCAGTCAAGTATGTATCATGTGTGTAATGATTTTTCTCTGTGTTATTTTTAATGAACAATGTATTATCAGAAAGGTGACAGATTCACCATTTAAGTGTCCTTTATTAGTAGATTAAGGTCTCATTGTGTGAGGCATTGTAAATGTGTATCATAAAACAGAGCTGCTGATCTGCCCTGAGGACTTTACTGCCTACAGAGCCAAAGGGCTGCAGAAGGGAAATAAGAGTTTAAATGGAAAAGCAGAAATGTCTCTGATCCAAGCCTTTTGTCTGAGCTGCTAATGAACTTCTCCGTCTTTCTCGTTTGCCACATCAATTCATTCAGAAGGATGAGAAAGTGTCCCGTTGCAATGTGGCGAGCTTCTGGCAGGTGATGTTTGGAAAGGCTGGTTAGTATGTTGGCTTCTGGTCACTGGAAGACAGAAATCCTTCACTAGAGTGGACCAGATTTTTGTGACTGAGTAGCACCTGTGAAGATACATTATCTGTTGTATAACATCTTGTAGTTCTGCAAGTTTTACAATCATCCCTCGGAAGCCCAATGAAGAGGTTATCTAGGGGTTATCAGTTCCCCTAAATATTTCATCGCTCTACAGGAAGCTTTTGGTATTAAGTAATCCAAACTGCTAAACCTTGTAACATTGCCAAATTTCAACTGACCATGCCAGGACTCATGGTGGTACAAGGTCTTTAGAGCCAAAGTACTTAAGGAAAAGGTGTTTTGAAACCTGTGTGAATTTCCACACTGAAATATCAAAAAAATATTCAAAATACTATTTGGTTTCCAAGCAGGAGAACCAGTCCCCTTCCTCAGTAGTGTCTGTTCAGTGAAAATCAGTGCTGCTGGAAGATAATTAGTCTTGTAAATCTTTGTGCAGAGTCGGTGAAACATGGCATCTCCATTGAAACCAGTGGCAACTTCTCTGTTGACTGATGCATTTTCATCTTGAGCAGTGCAGCCTATTATCTGAAAGAATTAGATCTGTAGACAGAGAGAATTTATAAGAATAAAACCAGAAAAAAAACTTAAGAAAGAAAAAAAGAGCAACAAATCCACTGAGAGCACAAGGAAATGGCCTTTTAGAAAGTTACCTGTCTACTTCAGTATTAATGTTACATCAGTCTGTTTGCTGTACTTTGCACAGTCTTAGAAAGCTATGAAATATTTTACACATTCTGTACTTTCCCCCACTGCTAATGCCTCTTCTCCTGTCTCACAGAAAATATTCAAATTATTTAAATATTTCATGTTGTGAAACCTAGCAGTACAGTATGTGTAGACATCCTTGGGAAAAGGATTTTAATATTACTTTTAGAATCACAAATTATTCATGAAGTGCAAATAACAAACTGGTGGAGAGCGCAATCTGTGGTAAAAGCACTTACCTTTTCTTAACATTTTCCCATGTAGTTGGCGTTGACAGATCATCAGATCTTTAGTGCATTATTTATTAAACGTTTTAGCATAACTTTTAAATATTCAGTGAGCACTTAGCCCACAAAAGACATGGCTGACTGAAAATGCAATGATGCTGATGATGGAAGCCTGTTCCACAGTTTCCTCTAAACTGCTGGTACACGCAGTTTGTGTTTTAATAGGGACTATTTTTCTCTTGCTTGTATTACCGATTCCATCCTTTTGGGAATTGTGACTTATGCTTCACTGTGTTGAGAACACAACCCAATATTTTATGGACTGCTGTGCATGGCTTTACTGTATTTAACTGTGAAGATTAGAAAACATGGAAAGGGTTGCACTGGTTAATGTACCAAAACTAAAGTCGAAGAAAATGCATTTTCTAGACTAATTTATGCTTTTCTAGGAAAGTAAAATGTGAAGAGCCAACAAATTAAGTAATTTGAAATACACAAGAAAATAAGCAAAAGCAGAACACATCTTTCAGTGTCTGTCTGCTCATTCAGTTTGTCCCGGCACATGGAAATGAATAGACTGTATATTTCTGAGAACATAATCTCCTTAATTTCATCTGTCTCTAGTTCTTCAGTGTTTTATGGCATTTGGAGATTGTGCCAGAGCAATATTTCAGAACAACTTCAAAACTTTAGGAAACCCAGATCCCAACTTTACTGTTGGCTTTTCTTTTTCTCCTTTTTTAAATTGTGTTTGTTTTTAAATAAATAGCCCATTTCCTGCCTTTCCCAAGTAGCTTCCTTTTTTTTGAGGAACAAGGGTAACTATTGCACTTCAGATTTATATCGGACACTAGCATGATATGGATTGTGTGACCATCAACCTATGACAAGCCCAAAAGGTTGATAGGGAGCCTTAGAGAGGAGATGCAACCAAAAATACCAGAAGAGGTATTTATACTCTACTCAGTGTAGTGAGGTTGGTTCCTTTTGTCAGTATAAACACTGTTGTAGCCTGAGCCTCCAGCAATCACTAACTCAATTCCTAGTGCTGAAGACAAGATAAGACCAGGACTGCACAGGATGGAATGAGGCTTTGGGCTGAAATGTGCCTGATAGCGATATCGATGTTCCTGATAGCGAGGCATGTGTGAGGGGTGCACGCCCACATCCAAGCTGCTTTCGTCAGTCACACTGAGTTACCTGCCACCAGGGAACCTCCTACCTTGTGACTGATACAATTAGACCTGGTGTGCTGCAGCCTGGGAAATTAGGAGCCCTGAATCTAAAGAACCAGCTACCCCATTCAACTGTTAGTAGAGAAGGCATTAGAGAGAACTCTCTGTATCCAAGGGAGTTTTTGTTTTTGTATCAGGAACAATCAGCTTTAAATGATCTTTCCCAGGCCAGCATAAGAAGGATAATGAATAAACAACTCCCTCAGAGAAATAATACTCACAGAAATGCTGTAAAGTAGTGTTGTATGTCCTTAATGTAAAATATGCAATTTGTGATTTGAGTCCAAAATGTCATTTCCAAGGGGATGCATGCCTAAATCAAGGCACAAAGTACTTCACTGTTGGTGAACCTCACCTTACAGCCAGACTTCTTCAAAACTTTTCTTTTCTTTCTGCCTAGTATTGGCAGATGTCAAGACCTTGTTAAAAAAAATCTCAGTGATTCAAATGGACACCTTGTTAGCATAACCTCTTCATTTCATCTCTCTCAAGAGTCCTTGAAGTGTGGCTGTCATGCAGTATATAAACCAATCGCAGTTTAAATAAAGTTAGTGAAAATCCCACAATTTGATTCTCAAGAAAAATCACTGCATGGAAATTAAAAAATTTTCATTTTGGGGGTTGAGAGACTTTAAGAGGTCATTTAGTCCATGCCATTGCAAAAATGTGGTCAAAAATACAGACACCGTCCTTAACAAATTTCAATCAAATCAGTCTTAAAATCTCCAAATGAGAAAATTCCTCAATGCTGCTCCACATACATATATATATATATATGTATGTATCTATAGACATATATATTTGGTGTGTGTAGTCCAGTGTAAAACTGTTTTTATCATTAAAAACAATTTTGCAGCAGCTAACCCTAATTGTCTTTGTTTTAAATGAAATAAGTTTCTTCCTGTCAAGTTCTCAGTAAATTTGAAAAAAAAAAAATGTAAGAGTTTTCTTTACAGAAACTTTTCAAACATTAGAAGGGAATTAGTGTGCTTCTCTTCCCCTTCTCTTTCCTAGGCTGAGGAAGCTCCTCCAACCTTTTCTCCCAAGCTGTATTTTTCAAGTCTGTTATCATTCTTCCTTCTTTCCTAGAAAGCAGGCTCCAGACATGTGTCCTAAATAGCATCAAGTAAATTACTTCCACTATGTTTGGGTGTGTCAGTCCTGTTAATATTACAGGGCTCTTGATGCTTTGATGGGACCACTGTACTGTGGAAGAAACCCCCAAACCAGTGCTTACTGCAGCTCCCACATTTTCTGTAGCAGATCTGCTAACATCAGTTTGGGTAGCACTTCAAACAGGAGTGGATTTGAACAGCCTGTGCCATGTTGAAAAACTCTGGTTTGTTTTTTTTTTAGTATTTTCAAAGCCATTTCAAAACCTGTTTTAGTGTGTATACTTACTCTCTTATCAAAATTAACTGCATTCACAACCCCTANATGTGTAGCTGTGCCCCATATAATCTCTGTCCTAAATTTTAATTTTCTTTTATTTTTCAAATTCTTTGTAGTTACAAGGGTCTCTGCTGGCAATGTGTATATGTTGTGTAGATGCTTCCAGACATTTCTGGGAGTTTTGATAACCAGGTTGGAGGAGCGGGAATCATTGTGCAGGCTGGTATTTTGACTTGGAAGGCAGTTGGGACTCAAGAGGAATGCAAAGGGGAAGATGACATAAAAAATGAGAGAAGTCAGTGCCAGGAATCCTTGAATGCTACTCCTATTCCTCTCCCCATATCTCCTGCTACATCCAGTGGAAAGCAAGGACCCTATCTAATGTTTCAAACCCTGACCAGCAGGTAGGGTGATGCATGAAGAAGGTAGGAATTAACATCAGAAGAAGCTGGACAAAGTCGTGGCACTCAGAGCCTGCCAGAGCCTTGAGGTGACTCTAAGCAATTAATTTAAACCAAGCATATTAGCAGCACCAGATGGCCTCTGAACAACAGGAAAAAGGTTTTACTGGAACACACACTGGAACAGGGAACATTTTAAACTAGGGAAAGCTGAGGCTGAATCAGAATATGAATGGAGGGGATGCACAGTCAAGTGCTGCTGTGCCTTTGTGAGATAGATCCTCACCTCCAGGTTGTTCCTGGGCCAGAGGCTGAATGACTGTGATGCAGCAGCTGTTAGGTGTAACAAACGCCACAGAGTTCTTATTCTGGGTCCTGAAGACTTGCCTTTCTCCCCATGTACAGTACCCGCCTGTTTACTGTCTCCCTCCTCTGCCTAGGACTCTTTCAGTTCCTGCCTCTGCCTCTCTGGCTTGCTCTCCCTGCTGCCTCATCCCTGTGTGTGCATGTGTGTGGGGGTCCTCCACCAGAATGGAGCTTGGTTGCTTCCAGGGAAAGAGGAATCTCTCCTGTCTTTCGAGGCCAAGGCAGCTTTCCTCTCTCTGCCCGTGCACGGCATTTTGGCAGAATGGGTGCAGAGCAGATGCTCTCCTAAACTTAACTGAGTGTAGGACGTAGAGGAGACGCTGTCCCTCCTCCCCAGCAGCAAATCTCTCAGGCTCATAGCAAGGCAGGTGTTGTGTACAGCTATGTACCAAGCAACAGTCGGTGACAGAACGGATGCGTCACGCTAACACTAGCGGCCGAGGTGGCACAGGTGCCTTACACATTGCCAGAGCAATGTCCCCAGTCTCTCCTGCCTGCTGGCCTGTGTTAAGTGTCCCAGGCAGCATTCACATGCATGTTGGCCAGCTGGCTGCTGCCATCCCCTCATCNTCCCACATTTTCTGTAGCAGATCTGCTAACATCAGTTTGGGTAGCACTTCAAACAGGAGTGGATTTGAACAGCCTGTGCCATGTTGAAAAACTCTGGTTTGTTTTTTTTTTAGTATTTTCAAAGCCATTTCAAAACCTGTTTTAGTGTGTATACTTACTCTCTTATCAAAATTAACTGCATTCACAACCCCTATTTATTATGAATACGGAAGAAAAGATGGTATAATCTATGTCTCCTTAAGCTTTTCAGCAAGTTATTTACTCTTCTTTTCTCTTTTATATGAGTCAATCAATATTTTTAGATGCTTAAAAAGTTCCTAATACAGCTATTTTTCTCTCCTATTATGATTTCCATCTTTTTTCCCTCACTGGAATGATATAACATTATACTTTTATCATAGCTGTATTTTTTTTTTCAATTTGCCAGTTCTTCAGATTTGTTGTTCCCTCAGGTTGTCTTTCCATCTCTTCCTGTTCCTTCATGTGTTGAAGTCTTGATATTTTTTTGGTATCCTACGATTTTAGTTGATAGCCTACGATTTTAGTTTTTTACTGATAGCCTACGATTTTAGTTTCCTATCATGGCTTCTTCCTGTATTTAGCTTTTTTATAGAAGACAACACCCTCTCCCCACCTGGCAGCTTGCAATATCTTGCTAATAANAGGCTGGTATTTTGACTTGGAAGGCAGTTGGGACTCAAGAGGAATGCAAAGGGGAAGATGACATAAAAAATGAGAGAAGTCAGTGCCAGGAATCCTTGAATGCTACTCCTATTCCTCTCCCCATATCTCCTGCTACATCCAGTGGAAAGCAAGGACCCTATCTAATGTTTCAAACCCTGACCAGCAGGTAGGGTGATGCATGAAGAAGGTAGGAATTAACATCAGAAGAAGCTGGACAAAGTCGTGGCACTCAGAGCCTGCCAGAGCCTTGAGGTGACTCTAAGCAATTAATTTAAACCAAGCATATTAGCAGCACCAGATGGCCTCTGAACAACAGGAAAAAGGTTTTACTGGAACACACACTGGAACAGGGAACATTTTAAACTAGGGAAAGCTGAGGCTGAATCAGAATATGAATGGAGGGGATGCACAGTCAAGTGCTGCTGTGCCTTTGTGAGATAGATCCTCACCTCCAGGTTGTTCCTGGGCCAGAGGCTGAATGACTGTGATGCAGCAGCTGTTAGGTGTAACAAACGCCACAGAGTTCTTATTCTGGGTCCTGAAGACTTGCCTTTCTCCCCATGTACAGTACCCGCCTGTTTACTGTCTCTCTCCTCTGCCTAGGACTCTTTCAGTTCCTGCCTCTGCCTCTCTGGCTTGCTCTCCCTGCTGCCTCATGCCTGTGTGTGTATGTGTGTGGGGGTCCTCCACCAGAATGGAGCTTGGTTGCTTCCAGGGAAAGAGGAATCTCTCCTGTCTTTCGAGGCAAAGGCAGCTTTCCTCTCTCTGCCCGTGCACGGCATTTTGGCAGAATGGGTGCAGAGCAGATGCTCTCCTAAACTTAACTGAGTGTAGGACGTAGAGGAGACGCTGTCCCTCCTCCCCAGCAGCAAATCTCTCAGGCTCATAGCAAGGCAGGTGTTGTGTACAGCTATGTACCAAGCAACAGTCGGTGACAGAACGGATGCGTCACGCTAACACTAGCGGCCGAGGTGGCACAGGTGCCTTACACATTGCCAGAGCAATGTCCCCAGTCTCTCCTGCCTGCTGGCCTGTGTTAAGTGTCCCAGGCAGCATTCACATGCATGTTGGCCAGCTGGCTGCTGCCATCCCCTCATCGGTGGGCGCTCTAATTTGGTACCTACTACTGATTTTATGATGCCATTTGTCAAATTTGACTGAAAGTGGTCAGTGAGCTCAAAAACCACTGAGAAGGAGGGACTGACAGACAGCTCAACAGATGAATGGGCAGATGGACAGTAAGTGTCATAGCTTAAGCCTCCCTTTCATAGCAAGTCAATCTGAAAATAATACAGAGTGAGACAAATGATTCCTTTTCTCCCCACCTAGAGACATTAATCAAAATGAACACCTATGAAAACTTCATGCTGTTTTTTGGGGTATTTTTTCTGCAGTCTGAAAAAGAACAAACGAAAGATATTGCAAGCCAGACTAGTGCATTAGTTTACAGTGAAGTGGGTGAGTTGCCTTTGAGTTGCCACAAAATATACCTTTGCACTGTGCATGATGACAGTGCAAACTACTGAGAAAACTGCCTTTCTTACCACTGTAGCACTTGCCACTACTTCTGCCTGGGAGAATTTCAGTTTATCCCTGACAGTGGGGTAGGGAGCAGTGAAGAGGGATGGGTGAATGATCAGAACTATCTGGAGAGAAGGTATAGAAATATAATTTAAGTGGAAAAAACCCAGATTCCTTGAAGGTTAAATGAAAATATCTGTGACCTAACACAATGGGTTTGGTACGCCAGCATGTAGGTAGCCTGAGTGTATTCCTGATTTAGTTATTTGTGCAGTGCCTAAATGCCAACAGCAATAATTAAAATTCATATAAAGATTCTGGTCTTATCTAACAAGGATGATTCACCAGCAGCCGTGGGACCTGTCAGAGAAGATTGATGGAGAACTTTCAAAGACCCTGATGTGCCCTGAGCACTGTACAAAGGATAGACTAAGACTTTTCATCTGAGACAAAGGGAAATACATTACGTACTGCACATCTATTTTAATTGATTGCTTTAATTTATGGAAGTTCTATGTCTGTTTTCAACTCCAGGATTAAAAATATCTGCACTTATCAAAGATAAAGGTTTATCAGATACAAAAATTGCTGTCCATTCAGCCTATATGCTTAATTCCACATCCCTTTCTTCTTTCCTCCAGTGAGTTATCTGCAGTACAGGAAAGTCAGCAAAGAAAGAAAAGCCTTTTGTTTCAGTGTATCTTCCAGCAGCATGAGGTTAGGAACTTGCTGCTCAGCCCTGGGAGAGAGGAATGCATGCATCAGCTCACCTCTTAGCAAAACAGAGAATGTTGGTCATGCTGACTACTTGAGGTATCAAATCTCCAGTATAACAATAATTATAGGGAGAAGAGGTTGCAGCACTTGGTGTTTCTTTCACAAGAACCCATGTGAATGGTTATAGGCTACTTGTACATGGGATCAAAGGCAAGTGAAAATCAATCATGGTAACGTTATTGATTGAAGCTGTCTTTAGAGACATCTTTCACTGGCATTTTCGTGTAACCTTTAGACATCAAAGGCTGGTCACACATGGAAATGAGCTGCCACAAGCTCTTTATAAAGCTCTCTTAAGATAAAATTTGTAATCCTGCAGAAATCTTTGTTGGTAGGTAGCTAAAACATAAGAGGGGTGAAAAATGGTTTATTCTTTATGCTCTTTCAAAATAAAATCTCTGCTAATATATGCTGTTTCCTAGGAGAGCACCCTTCCAAGGCCATCAGCCTGGCAAAGACATTACTTCCTTTACAGCTGCTCATAATTCTTTGCTAAAGAGAGATTTTCGTGTAGTATGTGCTGACAACTGAAACCAGCAGTATTTATTAATCATGGGCTAGTTTCTTCTTTGAACTCCACTTCTCTGTTACCGTATTTCTTTCCATCTCCTCTCTTTAATTTTAGTTTACCATCACCTGTACTAATTTCCCCAAGTCACTTGGTGTATGGCATTCTGATAAATCTTTGCTGAAAGGACTAAACTCACAGTGCCTCACAGACGGCCGCTGAAGTTTTCAGGGCCTTCATTTTTCAAGCACAAACACGGTGATGGAATGGGTCATCTTATATGTTATTGCACTGCTCCTAGGCCAGGAGACAGAGCTAGGTTTGGTGGGTACTCTTTGCTGCACCCACTGCAGGCCTCCTCATCTCTGTTGGTCTCACACTTCCCCGGTGTCTGTGCAGGCCATAAGACACTCACGCTCACACTCACCTGTTCAGCCACTCATGCAGAGATTTCATGACAAAACATGAAAGGAAGGACTGTAATATGTACATCTTCCTTTCCTTCCTTCAGGAGCTGAATATTGCAGAAGTACCATGCTGGTGATGAAACTTCACGTTTTTACCAGCATGGCCCAGTTTGATCTCCTAAGATTCAGAATGGTTATAGAAAGTGCATGAAGTTACTTCAGATGACAGGCAGAGATTTTATGCCAGAAAGGAAGGAAGAGCTATATTGTTTCTCTTGTAATTTGAGCATATTTCATGTGGGAATCATTGACAGGCAAAAAACATAGACGCTCTTGGGGCTATTTTCAGTCATTTGTTTTGAACTAGAACAACATTTTGGGCCTGATGCAAAACGTATTGACTTTATTTGAAGAAGGCTTATAGATCTCTTTGAGCTTTTAACCAGATATTTCAGTGTCATGAAAAGGGGCAATTATCTAAAGTGCCTCATTCAGGTCAACCCAGTATTTGCTCCAGAGGAGGATTTAATAATGGTACAAACTCAGACAAAATTTAACAGAGGATGAGCTGGAAATAAAGAAGCATCAGCTCCTATCGGTGTTGGTTTCTACTAAAGGGAACAACCTCATGCTATTTTCTTCTTCCATTTTCCCCACACTTATTTCCAACCTGTTTCCCATCAGTTTCAAAAAATTAGTTATGGAAACATATTGCTGAAAACTACAGGATTATTTCTCATTTACTTCACTTGAAAAACCCTCAACCTGTAAGAGAAAAAGGGCAGGGAGAAGACACCAAACTAGATTTCCTTATCTTTGTCTAAATGAAAAAAGTTATGATGTTTGCTAAATCCCCCCAAATCAGAAAAGAAACTCATGAAATATTCAACAAATGAAATCAATTAACATTTAGAAATTCGAAATAAATTTTTTGATGAGATGGTTCATACTGTCAGATTTTCAGAAAAATTTACTCCTCATTGTGAAATTCAGCCAAAAATGTAGAACACCTCCTGTGGGAAAAAAAAAAACAAACCCTTGTAGCAACATGTATTGAAGCAAGGTCTGGACCATGCCAGAGTAGGGTCTTTGTTCTGAGCCTGGTCTGGGAGTGGACATTACACTGTGAGCAATGGACTGGAGACAAAGTAAATAGACTCAAAACAAGATCGATTTGGATTTAATGTGACATTTCCACATTGTGGCACTGTTTAATCTTTCTGTTGAAGATATCCCTCTCTCTGCAGTAGTCTGTGAGACCCAGATCTTTAGATGTTCAGTTATTCAAGATGGGGAATTTCTCTGTCCTAACTCTCAGTGTCTTACCTGGGTGTTCCAGTTTGGAGAGGAGTTACCTCTGGACGCTTGAGGCAAGAGAGGGAGGGAAAACAGGCTCCTCCTTAGGGCACACCAGAGACTTCTGTGCCTACATGGGGTCCCTTTTTCTCTGAGGAAGCCTTTTTTTCCTTACCCAGAAAAAGATTAGGGAAACCAACTTTCTGAGCACTTCAGGTAATTGTTTAGCAGCCAGTGTCATGAACTCTTCCCATGCTGCTTATTAGCAAGTGCAAATCTAAGACAGTTTCCCAGTTTTAAAATCTTCCATGGATTCCATATCTCTCTTTCCCAGCCCTTTCCCTGTCCCACTCTAGACTTTGCCAAGCTACAGTGGCGTTGCCTTTTCCTGCAGCTTGCGCTTCACAGAGTTTCTTCGTACACTTTAGCATCTCACTGGTACACCACTTGTGAGGTCCCTGGCTGCCACATCTTTGCTGCTGCAATTCTGCCTCACTGTTAAAAATTTCTGAATATCTATTTTTTTTTAGCTTGGGAAATCAATCTGAACAAGTTTACATATTAGGTGAAATGGCACTGTATTGCCCAAGTATTAATATATCCTCCTATTTGGTTTAAGAGACAAATCTGTTTGAGCAGTCTGATGAAATGTACTTAGAAGGAGGCTTGAATGCAAAATTGAAACTGTAGGATAATAGTTAAAAAGGAAAATAAAAGAAGGTAATCTGAATGCAGGAGACAAAGATTTTAAAAGAAAGAACATCTTAGGCCAGGTCATTTCATACTAGTGGTAATAAAGTAAAAGAAACAAACTCTCATGTTGTATTATTTTAAATGACAATCATAGGAGATAAAGCAAATGTATATGTTGCATGGAGGAAGCATGAACAGTGAGAGGAGACAATAACAGACACAGAATTTCAGTTATATCATTACCTTGTTAGCACTTGCAATTTATTCTTAAAGTGTAACAGTGAAACAGGTACTTCTTTCCAGCCCTCACTATTCCAGGGTCTGGTCATGGAAATTTTTGTCTGAACTCTAATTCCCTTCTGAAACCTCAGGGAGTTTTTCACACAGTTTTTTCTTTGTTTTTCACACAATATTTCTAAGTAGGGTCCAGGGTGGGTGCTTTTGTCAAGTCAGTATTTGCAGATGTAGTATGGAGAAATTGTGGCCACTACACCTAATGTAAGAAAGTTGCACATGGACCAACTCCTCTCTGACTGGTATTGCTCCTTTGAAGTCAATAATTGGGAAAGAAGAGAAAATCTCTGCCTTTTGTTTCAGCCTATCCTTTTGCAGAAGAAGGGTTATTTGTGTTGTGTGAGCTAAGCTGCAAATGGAACAACATATCCTGGGGTCCTCAACTGAATTTAACTTCCTTTGTTATGCATTATTTCCACCTTCAAGATACAGATGCAAACTTTAGGGTAAAAATACAGCATATCTCTCAAATTTTGTTACACTTGAATCCCTTTCAAAATCTTGTAAATTTCCACTGAGTTTTCCTTTTGCTCCTTTTAGAAGACGTTGACCACTACTCCAGATATGTGTTCAGTGCTTACAGTGTGTTTTACTAAGGACTTGACCAGAGGATGAGTAGGGGTCTTATAGGAAGAGTGAAGGAGCTACAATTTTCTAACATTCCAGAAGATCTAATTTTGATTTTTATTTCAAGGACTTGCAGAAGAATTTTGTATAACATGGAAAAAGACTGTTAGTGTTCTGGAACACAGAAAAGGAAAATGTATTTTCATTGTGGAATAGGAGACACCACTAAAACCAGTCTTCTTGCTAATTTTTTGTAATGCAGAGTTATGGAATGGTGCTGAGACAAGTTATTGCAGCTAAATTTTAGGCCTAATTGATGCAAGTTTTTACCTGCAGGACTATATGTTATGGGGGAAATGATATCTTGTTGATTTTCATGTTCCTATTTCATGCATCTTCACATCCTGCAGCATTTTTTGTCATAAATTAAACACCAGACTGGTGTTTGTTCAGCAACAGAAACATGATCAAGGGTAAATGATTGTTTTAGGTAGCCAAGCATCCAGAGGAAAGAGAATGGACAGCTTCAGGCATAGCTGTAATCAAAAAGCTGATTGTCTAGAAATGAGATAATTTCAAGTGAAACTCAGCTATCTCTACTCATCATGAATTATGTTATCCATATTCTACTACTTTATAAGGTGATGGTATTGCTTAATCAACAGTGTTTTGAAAGGCAAGATGAAAACTTTATTGGCTCATTTTTCTTTGACAATATTGACTCCCAGCTAGAGGGACTTGGTCATGATGTGGGCAGCAGGGAAAGCTTGTGGATCCCTGTTGTGTCCTGCCTTGAGAAACCACCAGTGGCTGGGAAACCTATGCAGAAATTGCTGCTGGTCAGGGCAGTAGTGCTTTCCCTCCAAGTTCAAAGAAATTCTATCAGCTCTCCTCCAGCCCAAGTGGTCTGAAGTCAGCTATGGACAAGGCTGCAGGTAATTTAACAGCTCTGTGCTGTATAGAATAAAACATATATTTTGTTTCAAAGAGAACCTGTGTTGTATAGGTACAGGAGTGGACGCCTGTGTTCTGCTTTAGGAAAAGCTATATAGAGAAACAGGTGTTATTTTAATACACTATTGTAGTGGTTTGATTCGCATTTTTCCCTTTCTGTGAGATAAGAACAGGGAGGAATACAAAGCAGGCACCAAACTTTAAAGAATATAATGAAGTTTATTCCAACTAAAAGTAAAATGGAATAAAAAGGAATGAAAGCAAATTAACCCCCTTTTTCTCCAGCACCTCCTCCATCCACCTATAATATAAAGACACAAACTTAAAATCAATTCAGCCAGTTTGCCCCTCTATATCAATCTTATGTCAGTCCATTGAGTGAGAGAAGTCTCTTTTGCTCAGCTATGAAACTTTTCCACAAGAACAATCTTCTCATGGCATCCACGTCACAGCACAACCGCCGTCTGGGGTGGTTTTCTGTTGGCATGTGAGGGTTCCTTTACTTTGATCACAGCTTTGCCCACAACTGTGTTCAAGGATTCACCTTTAGCTGCAGGGGGTCTAATTTTAAGGGCAAGCACTTCCAGAAAAAACAACAGTTCTCTTCATCTATCTCCAGGATAAAGCCCCCTCACTATAGAGAGAAAACCTGTGGAAAAAAATTTAACGTCCTTCTGTAGGTAGCTCCTCTCATCAGATCGGGGCCAAGGTGAGCACTTCACCTCAGGCCTACACCTTGGTTTGAAACAGTCCAGGAAAAAAGAAGAAGAGAAAAAACAAATCCAAAATCATCTTCATCTCAGCTGGAAAGCTCTTTCCCCCCCCAAAAGCTTATAATGAAATTAAAAGGGAGTTTCTATATCTGAGTCCATCACCATAGGTTTACAAAAGAGCTTTCAGCTTCTAGCATCTCCTCTCTCTCCTCTCTCTAGGCTTCAGCTTTTTCTTCGGTGTCTTTGCCTTTCCTGGGAAAGGATTGCAGGTTTCATATCTCGGAGAAAAAAACTTACAGCACTGAAGAGGCCAGTCCTCCCGTGCGGGACCTTGAAAACTGGATGTCATCTCTTGTGAAGATAACAGCCTCGTGAAGTGGCAGCCTTGGCTGTTGCAGCTGTTTGAAGCCGGAGCTGGGTTTGAAGCGAAGTGGGGAGGGAAGCATCTCAGTCCCCCCCACCCCTGGGGCCTAGGGCTGTAGCCCCCCACCCCTGGGGCCGAGGGGAGGAAGGTGAAGGCCATGGCCCCGCGGTGGAGCTGGACCATGGCCCGGCCTGGCCTCCCACCAGGCCTGCACCTGGGCTCGCGTTGGCAGGGCCCAGCCGGGCCCCGCCGGGCTGGCCCAGCCCCCCCCAAGGGGGCTGAGCGGGCCCTGTTACCTCTGTCTTAGCTGGAAGAGCAAGAGAGAAATTCCCGCCCTTCATCTCCTTTTAATCTGAATTCACGGGGCGTACCCCTTCTCTAAGTGGCTCAATAGAGCTGTCGATATTCAAATTAGTTAATTGATTGGTTCTGTCCAGGTCTGGAGAAAATTACAGCACCTGTTGCTGCAAACCACTTCCTCCAGGAAGCAGAGCCAAAAGGAAGAAAAACCTGAAGAGCAGGAAGGGATGTCAATCCATGACAACTATACTAACAAATCTCCAGAAGTTTGGAGCTGTCAGCATTTCTTGGCAGTCTCAAGCTGGCATTGATTGCTCCATGATTATGAATGTACATTTTGTCCCAACATCATGTGGAGGGTACTGCAGCTTCCCTGTGCCAAACCAGAGGTGTGGAAAGTTTAAGAATAGCAGAGCTGTTTCTGTAATCCTCCTGTGTTTTGAGATCTAGCAGTGACTCCATGGAGCAGTCACCGTTCTGAGAAACTGACATCACCATCTCCTCAGGGCTATTTTGAGCCCAAACAAACCTCCATGACTTTGGTTTCCTTGACAGCCTCCGAGTGGGATGGTCTGCCTGGAGTTGGATAGCTGGGCAGGCCTTTTGGGCTGATTTACTCCCTTTACCACACAATATATATCTGGCTTTGCTGAAGTGAATGATGGCTGTTATGGTGATGCTTGCTGGATAGCAGAAATGTTTTTCATTGCATCAAACAGCTGTAGAAATATGGCACTAAAATAAGAGAAAAAGCTACAAACACTAAAAGTGTAAACTGGTAGTGATAGCCTTTATCATCCCTTCAGACACTAATGGCAATTTTATTAAACAGCTTCTTCAGTTGGCTGATCTCATGAAGCAGAGCAATTAGGAACTAGGTAAGATTCATTGCACAAACAAAAATCTCCGGGAAATTATTTGTTTACTTTTTTCAGCATCTTACAGAACACAGTGATATTCTCAGTAGAGATGAAATGCGTAATATGAAAACCAGAGTCAGGCAGAAGACAAGTTCACACTGTTCTGAATATGAACTTTGTTGCAACCGAAAAAGTAGTGAAGCTAATTTTTAATTTGTAGGCATCTGTTCAGAGCTTGTGGTTGTCACGAAAAAAATTATAATGAAAGTATGTGCACACCTAAAGAGCACAGACAAGGAGAATGTCAAGGAGATATGAAAACAAACCTCCTAATAACACGCTTCATTTTGTAGTAAACAAGATGCAAAAAAAATGAAACCAGGAAGAGGCCTGAGCTGCAGATGTGCTGCTGTGAGTAATAAGAATCGTGTTATTCAGCAGTGGCTTAAACTTCCCTGAACCAAGTTTTCCTACAAGTACTCACATGTCAGCATGGAGGAACAGAATCCAGGAGGATGTTGTACCCAGCGGGTGGTATGTGCTTGAACCTGATCCTCAGGAGCAGGTCACCTTGGAGAGCAGGCTTGACCCAGGTGTGCTGAGAGCAGGCAGTACTCACTGCCCCGCTTTGCTGCCATCAGACAGGATGTGGTTTGCTTTTCATCCGTCCCATGTCCATCAAGTCTGCATCAGCTTTAAGTTGTCTCAGGATCAGCTTTTTTGGTGACCTCAGTGATAGATCAGTGCCTGTCATGGTAGTGTTTGCCCTTCACCTGCTCCCAGCCAAGAGTGGGGTAAACTTCAGTGAAGTTAATAGGAACAATGGGTTTTGCAGTGACTGAGCTCAGAGAGGCTCTAAAAGAAAGTGGCTTTGAAAGGGAGCAAAGAGAAGTTCAGACCAAGGTTAGTTTGGCAGTGGGGGAAAACAGGCTTCTGCAATTAGTTCTAATGAATTATAATAAACATAGGACAATATCTCTCTAGCTTTACAAATTGAAGGAGTAATTAAATCTGGAATAAGCCACAGTTGAAATTCTGACTTAAATGCAAAGAATTATTTATTTTGTGAAGGTTGATCTATGTCAGACTGTGCAGCTGTCTTAGTGACCAAGGAAATGGTCATTAAATGAGCTAATAATAGTAGAGAGAGCAAGGGAATCATATTTCCTTTCAAAATATACTAGGAATAATGTGTTGAGGAGTCTTCTGTTAATACCAAGTAAATGAGGAGAAGTGATAATTAAGATTAAACAACTAAAGAGCATGATATCTTGGAGGATATCAGCAGGATTTCCGTAGTGGAAATTTATGCCTGGTTGACCTCTTCTAATTCTTCAGAACTGCTTAGCAAAATAAAGAAGAATGGAGAATAGAGCTTCCAAAAATCCTTGGGCAAAAGCTTTCAGAAGAAGTCATTCAGGATTCTAATGATGCATAATGTGAATGAGATATAAATTTTTCCTGCTGGATTAAGTGCCTCTACTGAGCTATTGAAATATAAGGAAACTTTTAGGGAAAAACTAAAGCAATGGTTATACAGTCAACACTAAGCAGAAGAGAAGCAACTTGTATCAGGAAGAGGAGCTTTCTGCCTTCTTCTGCTATAATTACATCACATCCCTGTTACACTGGGGAAATTGATTACACATGTTTTGTAATTACTTGCAATACTTGCAATTATCACGCTTCCAATTATTAAATGATGTGTACAGCTGTTTTTATCTTAGGCAGACTCTATGTCTCTGAACGGACTTTCTCCATGCTGGTTACGTACCTGAGGCAACAGCATTCTGGAAAATTTGATCTGTAATAATTTTTTTTTTTTTGCTGAGAGAAGAGGAAAAAAAAATTCTCTAGTTTAATTTTTAGCATCCTCTTTCCTAGAGTTCTAGAAGCCCTATACTTTGCCACCAGTAATTACAAATTATGTTGGTAGGGGGTTTATCTTGGACCACCATGGTTCAATTTTGGGCAAATGATAGCTGTCTGAGAGCAAAGATGTGAATACTAATTGTTGCAGAGACCAGGCTGTCTGGTGTTCTTATCATCTGGCCTTTCTCTTCCCTCAGGCCCTGTAGTGGAGAGCTGTCTGTGCTGGAGTGAAAATCTAGATAGAGCTACTTTGGCATGCTTAACCTAAATAATCTTGTAAAGTTGTCATGCTGCTGTGACAACTCTCCTTTTATTTTTCTGGAGCACTGTAAATAAATAAAGCCAATATCTTAAAACACTCTCCTCTTCTTATGATAAATTGTCTATTTATTCTCACTCTTTATTTTCTGCCAGCTGGTCAAATTCTAAAGCAATTCTAGCAAAAAACCCAATATTGGGTTTTTTGACATTCAGTTTTGGGTACTCCTCCTTCCCATAAGAGGAAGCCTAAACCACGACTCCCTAAAACCCCACTTCAAATTGTTTAGTTGTGGGCTTTCCTTGGGCTGCTTAACTCATAAGTTTAGGGTGGACCTTTCCTTTAATTTTAAGAAGCTTCTTTCACAAGTTCTTGCAAAAACTAATAAACCTTCTGCAGTGAATTTCTAGAGAATCATTAACCAGAGATTGGTTGCTTTGGTTACAGGGGTAGGAAGTCTACTTAAAAAAAAAAAAAAAAAGAAAGAAAAAAACTGTAGCCATGCACAGACACACCAAAAAACCCAACCCAAAGCAATTTGACTGCAGCACAAAAATGAGAAGAAGCAAAATTCTTGTTACAGTACCCATTGCAACTAAAGATGACGCGAAGAAAGACAAGAAAGCAGAGGTAGTAAGGTATGTCTTAAGGGCTGCTTCTAGCCATATAAAGGCTATAACACAGTCCTCAACAAAACAAAACCCTGAAAGAAAACCAACTCCCCCCCCCCCCAAAAAAAAGAAAAAAAGAAAAATACTTGAATGATAAAGCAATCTATAAGTAATGAATCAATCTTTTTCCAGTCTAGAGATTTTGAGTTTGTTATCATTGAGGTTAAATGCTCTTGTGGATGCAGTGTAACAGAAATTTAAAAGGAACTTTGGCAGCTTAAGAGGCTTGATTTTATTTTTTTTGCTTCTGTGTGTTTTCTTTCCTACTAGCTTTTTTTTTTTTCCAAGCCATCAGACATACAAAAATGCAGAGCAATACACAAGGAAAAAGAAAAGTGATCTTGTGAAACCGATTTCAGTGACAAATACACACAAATTGCAGGTGGCACCTGAGTTCTGCATCGAGGTTCAACTCCCACCATTAGTGGGACCTGTGCTGACAGCAGCAATGGTCCAGGACATTTGTCATGGCACGTGGAGAGTGGTATGGAGAGGGGGTGGCATGTCCACTTTGGGGAGGCTGGTGTGAGTAAGGGCTCTTTAATGTCACTCTAGAAAGCTGCGATCCTGGAAGTGGGATCTGCGTTCACCCATCAGGAGGGTGAAGTGAGTGCAGGAGAGGCATTTTTCCCTGCTGGCAGCCTCTGATCAGAGGTGAGCCACCAGTGACTCAGCCGGGGGCTGGGCTGCTCCCCTCACAGCGGGGGCGGGTGGGTGCCCTCTGTGAGTTGTGGCAGGTTTCCGTGAAAGTATTTTCCATTTCCAGTGCTCACCTGAAGAGTTAAATAGGGACGCAACCATATTTCTGCTTTTGGTAGCACTTAATGATGCCCAAAATGCAAATAAAAGAGAGAGCTGCAGCTGTGTAAAATATTCCTGCTGCTGTGTTATTAAGTACAAGAGGATGAACGCAAGGGCAGGAAGCCTCTGACTAAGAGCAGGTTTGTGTGCTGTACGTGACTCAAACTTTGACACTGTTTGAACTCAGTGCTGACTCAATCTTACTCCTGCCCATGAAGCTGAATTTGTGCCTGAATGTTTCACACATCCATGCTCTTTGAATTAAACAGGATGCAAAACCTGTCTGACGTAAAGATTTTTTTAGACTAGTATTTATTCTGCTGACATAAAACTATGTTTTTGGGAAATACTACGTGGTACCATAGACTCAAGAAAGTGCAGATGTGTGAGAGATACTGTCTGGGAATGAGGACAAATGGAGTTAACTTACATGCTTCCTCTGTAGTTGCTGTACATTCTGTAGAGCAAAGAATCAAACAAGGAAAAAGAAGTATTTTTCTTTTTTGAACACAGATAATTTTCAAGTATCTTTGTGGTTCCCACTCAGTAATGACACTAACATGGCTAATGCCCTGGGCAAGAGGTGCAGTATTCCTGTGTGCAAAAGAGAAATGGAAATGGAAAGAGCTCAAGTGGTACAGGAGCTTGCCTTGGGCAACTGTGTTTTATGACTTGTCTTTGGATGCCTATGTGCTATCTGACTACAAACACTGTAGATCTCATGTTTTCCATCATCTTGGTCTCTCTGCTTACATTTTATATCTATCTATCTATCTATCTATCTATCTATCTATCTATCTATCTATCTATCTATCTATCTATATCTTTGCTAAAAATGAAATAATATCAACTTCAGACAGCCACAGGCAAGAGAGGTGATAGAGGAAGATTTTGCCTTTAGCTAAACTATATATATAAAGGCCTGAAGGAAAAGATGCCATGTTTCCCTTTCCTGAGGCAAGTCTGACCAGGAACATCAAAATTCCCTCTGACACCCCAGGTTATGCTGGGAGAGTTGGGCCTTAGAAGACTTAACTCCCCCAAAATATCAGCAAAATGTGAATCTTGTGGAGAAACCAGGTGCTAGGAAATGGTGTCTCCCCTCCAGGAGCTGCTTGGCTGGTCTGTCCTTTGGCACCATTTATATATATTTCCACTCCAAGAAAAGCACCAAAAAACAGAAGTTCAGTGTGACACACATCTGCTGGTTAAAGCAGCTTCAAGAAAGGCAGCTCTTGGGGGGATTCGTTCTACATCTGGAAGCAGCCCCTGGCATGGCTTGGCCATGCGATGACAGCTGCTGTCCTGGCCAGCACTACCGCTGTTCATCCAGGCTGCAGAGCCCCATGGCTCAGCTTGTACCTGAGCACAGTGACAGACTTTTCACAGGGGCATATAGCAATAGGAAAAGGGGGAAAGATTTTAATCTGAAAGAGGAGAGTTTTAGATTAGGTTTTAGGAAAACCTTCACTGTGAGCGTGGTGGGACAGTGAAACAAGTTTTCCAGAGAAGCTGTGGATGCCCCATCCCTGGCAGTGTTCAAGCCCAGGTTGGATGGGGCTCTGAGCAACCTGCTCTGGTGGAAGGTGTCCCTGCCCATGGCATGGAACTAGGTGATCTTTAAGGTGCCTTCCAACCCAAGCCTTTCTATGATTCTAAGACTTTGCAGTTGTGCTGACGGGGTTCTCCAAACAGGGCTTCTGCCTGGAGCATTGCACTGCAAAGCTGCAACACTGTCACTGGAGCTGCTGGGTCTTTCACCTTTCTGCTGCTGCTCAGGGTGGATCCATCTGTCTATGCCCTCCTTTTAGAAGCATTTAGCTGTGAATCAGAACACATTACAGCAGGTAACTAAAGTCACCGTTGTTGAGCTGTGAAAGACAAATCCTTAAGAGCAAAATTTCTGAGCAGAAGTTTCAGCGAGTCATCCTGGGGCCATTAAAAGGATGCAATAAGCAAGCATAAAAAGTCACTCGAAAATGTAAAGTAAATAATGAAATTATTGATTCATAAAAACTCTGAAGAAAAAAATATTTAAGCAGCAGTGTCATGATTTAACCTCAGCCAGCAACCAAGTACCATGCAGCCACCCACTTACTCCCCCACAAGTAAGATCGGGGAAAGAATCAGAAGGGCAAAAGCCAGAAAACTTGTGGGTTGAGAGAAAGACACTTTCATAAGAAAAACAAGTCATGCACAGAAGCAAAGCCAAGCAAGGAATTAATTCACTGCTTCCCTTGGGCAGGCAGGTGTTCAGCCATCTCCAGGAGAGCAGGGCCCTGTCACATATCATGTTTACTTGGGAATATAAATGCCATCACTTCAGATGTCCTACTTCCTTCTTCTTCTCCCCACATTATATACTGAGCATGATGTCATATGGTCTGGAATATCCCTCTGGTCAGTTGGGATCACTGGTCCTGGCTACGTCTCCTCCCAACCTCTCATGCACCCATACTTCTTCACCAGCACGACAGTACGAGGAGCAAAAAAGGTCTTGTCTCTGTATAAATCCTACCCAGCCGTAACAAAAACATCACTATATTATAAACCCAGTGTTCAGCACTAATCCAAAACACAGCCCCATTAAAGCCTCTGTGCAGAAAATTAAGTCTACCCCAGACAAAACCAGCACATTATGTTATTCTCTGGAGGTTGGTTCCTCCTTATGCTGCCTCTATTCCCCTTACCCTCATGTACTCCTAAATGTATTTTACTTGGTGGTGTAAGTTTAGAATTTTAGTATGAAGAAATAAACCTTAGAAAACTACATCCCATGGTAGCCTGACATACAAAAATGGATAAACATCTGCTCTGGAGATATGTTTCAGTGCTGTGCTGTTAATTAAAAGCCAGTCAAACCTGTAATTTCTCTTCTTATTCCAGTTCCAAACCCCACTGAAATCCATGGCTAGGCAGGGAGGGAGCTCTGACAAGGCTGAAGAGCATTTGATGGTTCATCTGGGATTAATTCAGTGGTTTTATGCAAGGTTTTAGGTGACGAGCATTCAGACTGCAGTGTGGGCTCATGTCCTGTGTTGCTTGACCAGGACCCCTTGGCCCATGACATGGACAGTGAAGACACTCAGTGGGGGAGTTTTGTTGTGGGGGGGAGAAAATGCTCTCCATTCTCCATGGGATTTCCTGATGACATCTAGTCTGGGATCATTATCCTTTCATGAAACACTATAAAAACCATGGAATTGCATGGATATCCTTGTTCTACACTGTGCCTGATCTCCCATATCTCACAAGCATTATCTCCAGTTCCTTGATATGTATCAGTGCTCTTCCATGGTAGGCTGTCTGCTTACAGTGGCAGAGGGCTGTGAGGAGTGAAGGAGCTGCATGGAAGCAGTTCCTACCTGTTCTGGCTGGGTGGGTGCAGAAGATGTAAGGCACAGGAAACTTTTTATACCATTCAGGCCTTTTGCCATACTTGAAAACATCCCTGTGTTTTGATGCTGTTTCAGTGGGGTCAGAAACCTCCATGATCTGGTTTGTTTGGTTTATATCTTGGACAAATAATCACTGTGATCTTGCTTCCCGCCCATGCTTTTTCTCTGTTATTTCAGCTCTGGGTTCAATCATGTTACTAGGTTGCAGTGGGTTTTCATACTGCTTTGTGAGGATGAGGGCCATCCTTTTTGTTGAGAAGAGCGATGGGCTGGGAAATCTGAATTTAACTCACAAGACATGGCAGCCACTACTTCAGCACTGTTGATATCAAAGTGAGGCCAAGGCCAGACAGGAATTAATGGCTGCCCCAGCCTTGTCTCCAGAATGTCCAGGAGGAAACATTGCAAAAAAGCCTCTGGACAGTCACCATAAAATACTGCACAAGCCGATAAAAACTCTGTGGTGGTTTGAACCTGAGTTGATGGACAGTCGTTTAGACCAATAACGCTTCTTGAAATTTACATATTTAAACCATGGGATGTCGGAACCTCCCTTTTGTGTTCAAACCTCCCGTGGGAAGGGGAGGGGGGGTGAAATAGGCCCCAGGCTCCATCTTTTGGAGTGGCCCTGGGCCCTCCGCTTCCCCAACGCCTGGGCATGGCCCCGGGTAGTTGTGGGAGAACCCCCTCAGAGCCGTGGGCAGCTAAGAAACAACCATTAAGCTGCTGCGTAGCCGATACCACCTGGTGCAGTTTCTAAGGACTGGAGACCCCTCCCCCCTCACACAGCCCCATGCAAACCCGGCCGGAGCCGATAGAGTTTTCTGCAACCAGTGTAGCTAGAGTCGAGCTGAGGAGCCAGCAGCATAAAGGGGAAGAGGATTTTCTTCCAACATAAAGCCCAAAGAAAATCATGGTGACTTCAAGGTCAGAGGGAAAGAGAAAGTAAGTCACGGGAGATGGAGCTGAAGATGGCGATGGGAAAAGAAGCTGGAGTCGCGTCCAGTGCGGAGCTTAAAAATAATTTTTCCAGGCTGTGGTAAAAACTGTAATATCACAAACTGTTCNTTTGCATTCTTCCTAATTCTTATCTCACAGAAGATAAAAATGCGAACAAAACAACTTCAAACCCTCTGGTCTTGGCTGAAGCTGAAATGCAAGTCCTTGCTGCAGCCGAGCCTTTGCCTGGTGGCAGATACTTCTGCAGTCTGAGCCGATGAAGCTGCTGAGCTGAGAGGGCAAGGAAAAGTCCTATCTGACTACACTCACATTTTTTGATACAGCAACTGGGAAAAAACCCCACGTCACTGCAGGTTATGTCCTGATCAACTTCTGAGAGTTCTTGCTATGGGGAGAATTGAGCTGTTTGAGACTGAGAGTAAAAGTAGCTAACAAAGGACAAGAACCCTTACACAGTTCCATTATCCCTTCCGCAAAAATGCATCTCACGGGCATTAATGAATTAGTCTATAACGTTTTACAGTCAGGCAAAGACTTCAGCAAGGCTAAATAAGGAATATTTGAAGGGTCAGTCTTGGGTCATTTGGAGAGGCCAGTCTGGGCACTTACGTAAGACAAGAAGATGATGAATAAGTGAGAATAGAGAGCTTGCACAGAGTCCTTAGGATTGCTTCAGGCTGTGGAGTTCACTGTGACTTCAGTGATCCCTGCCCAAGGGGCATTTCTGAACATTTCCTAAACATCAGCACTGCTGTAAGTGTTGGAGCTCAACGGCTTTTCTCTTGTGAAGAAAGGAAATACGGAGATGTCACAGCTGACAAAGCAGTTACTCAGAATGTCTATTTTACCTCTGCTTTTGTAATTTTGGCACAGTCTTCTGTCAGCTGATTCTTCCTTGAGGTTTAAAACACAGAAATTTGTAAACAGGAGTGGACTGGAGAAACTGTGTAGCTGCATACGTGGCAAGAGCAGAAGGTGCTTGTGTGACCAAGGTTTCTGATGAATTTGGTTGCCAGCAGGGAGAACATAACAAACAGCACCCTGGGTGACTCTGGAAGGTTTGCCACCACATTTGTCCCCACTGGGGGTTAGCTGTGACAGGCACTCAGATTACCTGTCCCCTGTGCTGGATGTCAGGGAGGAGGATCCTGTGTGGGGAATGCGAAGGTGAGTATGCTGTCCATCCCCGGCTTCCACCACATCAGGAGCATCATGATTCTTCCCTGGCTTTTAGAGGTCTCACTTGGCTCATAGTCTGGACACCATGGGAACATTTACTTCTTCTGTGGGGCAGGAAGGGAGACACTGGTGCAGGCACAAGCATGGCGTGGTCTCTGTCACTGCCTGAGATGCTGGTCCTGCTCCTTGCAACATAGCACATGGAGGATGTGCCTGCTCGCAGCTGATTGGGTTCAGATCTATTCAGCACATGCTTGCCCAGAGCCCCAGTTCCTCAGGGTGTCATACGAAGACATAGTAACTTCAGAAACCTTCCTCTGAAGTAGCTTTAGGAAAAAAACCTCAGGGGCATTTCTTTCACAAATGGTCTCTGAGTTTCTAGAGGAGACTGTCTGGAAAGCAAGCTAAAGATTCATTCAAAGAAAACAATGTAGACACAGTTATTTTATGTTTTGGGTACATTATCACAGAGCATGTGACATGAATCCTGCAAATCTCTGCTGAAGATCCTGATGTAATGCTCCCAGCAGCCTGTCCAAACTCCTTGATAAGCCCTGTGACACTTGGCAGGCTGGGAAAACCTCACTGGTAGTCAGTAAAAGTCCACTGACACCCTACAGAAGATCGTTGTGACAAAATATATTTCTTTTTGGGGAAAAAAAAAACCCTCTCTGGTGGAATAGCTAGTTCATCACTGGATCTGATTCAGACCTGCCACTTGAACCTGAGGCTCTCATGACTAACTTAATGCAAGAACGTCGTCAGTGAGATCCCAAAGTTAACAAGTTTATTTGCTTATGACTTGTTATATTCTTTTCCCCTTTATTCTTATTTTTAGAGCCACTGCTGAGTTCACGATCCTTTGCATTTGAAATCACAGCTTTGTAGGAAAGTATCTCATTTTCTTAACAAACCAAATTCTTCCTTTCTTAGTGTAACAAATTTAATATCTTCATTAAAAAATGCCCACATCAACAACAACAAAAAAAAAAAGCCCAAATAAACAACCTCCCCCAAACCCCAGATCATGTTTTCATAATGATGGTGACTTAAAGAAAACATTAGCGTTCTGTGTTTTATTTTAATTTCAGTTTCACCAGAAGAATAAAATATTTATACTTGAGTGCTCTTCTTTCCTGTCTGACAGCAGAGAGAATATGATCAGTTTTCTGAGACTGTGACAAGAAAAAATATTTCAACATATGCTAATATACATATGATACGTATTCAACAACACCTTCCTATGACAGTCGTGGGAGATCTGTCCAAGGATGACCCTGCTTGAGCAGGAAGGTTGGACCAGATTATCCCCTGTGGTCCCTTCGAGCTTTACCCATTCTGTGATTCTGTGAAGAAAGGAGAAACAAATATAGGTCTCAAGCATTTCTCAGGTTAATGGACATGTCTGTAAAGGGTACATGGACATTCATGGCCTAGAAAAAATGGTGCTCCAGAAACCCAAAATTTCTCCATCTTCTTCATTAAATCCAGTCATCTTGGGCAACACTGCCATACAATTTCTCTTCTAAACAGAAAATATTTTCTCCTCAACATTCTGTCTAAAGTCTCATTTTCCTGTTCCTAACATCCTCAGTGTGCCTGGAGACACAGATATATTTAACTGCCATTCATATTGAGTGCTGTGTCTCACTGCTGGTAAAGGAGAAAGATCCTTGAATTTGGGAGTTTCATCACATTGTCTCCTTGATTGCAAAGGAACTGACTCTGCAGCTGGAATAGTACTAGGAATTATTAAAGAGAGACAGCAATGTAGTGCACAGTTGTCATTTAATTGGTGTACAATTTCCTTATTCAGTTTAGAATAAAGATAGAATTAGAGAAAAAGCTCCAAAACCTTTGTATTAGCATGTCAGAACTGTAAGTTTGCACCAAATGCCCTAGAGTAAATACGTGTGGCTGCAACGATTTCATTTGAGCCCTGATCAATTACACTAAGTAGATCTCATATTCTATTATTACAATGTTATTGTTTTTCATAAGACCCTCTGAACCCACTGAAATAACGTAGAACCATATGGACCTGACTGTGCTTTCACATTGTAGCAAATGCAAAATACCCATCAAATTGTTACAGGAATAGTGGTGAAAGGGGGTGAAAATCAGTTTTGTGTGCTTACTGACAAGCCTGCTCATTTCCAAGAAAAGGCAAAAAGATTTTTCAATAGCTGATTATTTGCAGACTGATGACCTTCTTTCTTTTTTTTTTTTTTCCATAGGGAAATCAAAGGAAGAATATAGAAAACGAAAGAAACCTAATTCTGGACACTGAAAAAAGGCAAAGGTGTAATTTCTGAGTCCTTCAGCAGGTGAGCTGAATTCCGACCTGATCTTCTTTTTCCTTTCTCTTCTGGCTGTGTGGTTTTTTCTGAGTCCTGAGCTGCCACTGATGCCTAAATTAAAATTCTCACATCGAAGGGAGAGCAGATTCTGAATCTCAGGCGAAGCTGCTACCAGTTTGTCTAAGGCTGTCTACTGCACACAAATGGTGTTAATATCCACTGTGCCTTTGATGTGACCAGGTTAAAATTCTGTCAGCATTCAAAGTGTCCTTCTAGTTCACTTGTGCCCATTTTTCACTGAAAAATGTTATTTATTTTCCTCACATGAATTATATTGACTTTCAAGTCTAGCAGTTTTTCACAGACACAGCAAATATCAAGAGCCAAATGCACAAGGCATCCCTTCAGACTCCCTCTCTACAGCTAAATATACTTACTTAGGCCAATTTTATCTGTCCAGGGCCTTCTTCTCCAAGTTATGTTATTCCAAGGCTTCCAGGCTTCTTGTAGCTCTATTATTTCCTGAAATACAGCATACATTTATTTTCCTGGCTTCCTCAGCTCTGGAACTGATTGCCATCTTTCAAGAAATCAAATGTGTATATTTTCAGCAGTAATATAAATAAATAAAAAAAAAGTAAGGAAAAAAATTCCGTTGTGGTGGGTAATTTCTGAGATGCCACAGAAGGCAGTACGTGGACCCCAGGAGTCCACCTACCACGAGCTCAAAAACACAAAGTAAGATAGAAATACCACTAAAAATTATGAATGAATTGACAAGAAAGACATTAAAAGGCAATATGAGAAACACCAGCCTGATTAGAGTGAGGGGTTTTTAATTCAGTGGCTTCTTCCTGCCTGTGCTGAGTGCTGAGATTTTTCAGAAGGCAAAACAAATTAAATCATAAGGGAATGTTGTTCAGGGGAGCTTTCCTGGAGCGCCTTATTTTATGCACTGAAAATAAAAATGTTGCTCTCTGTTATATTATTTGTTATTCTTTCACTGTAGCAATGTGTGTACACATCACCAAAATGGCCTGAGCCCTCTAAATCTTTCAGAAGGCTGCTGTGCCTGGGCTAAGTAAAATCTTGTGTTAAATGAGTTTAACAGTCCAGTCACGCATTTTAATGGGAATGTTTCTTGGTGATATATATACATTTATTCTTTCATTTTAGGCAGTGGTTTCATAGTGTTTTGTTGTGGGAAAAGAAAAAAATCTCTGTGGACGCCCAGTTTCAGTTAGCACTGGATGTCTGGTTGTGTATAAGGCATTTTTTGAAATGCTACGTTAAATACTTTCTGTCTTTCACCTGCAGCTTGGGGATAGAAAAAGCCTGACTGAGAAGAGGTTTAGCCAGGATTCTATTCTTCTGATTTAATTCAAATTTTCCATTCAGAGCAGAAATTAATATTTCTCATTATTTCCATGTTCTTCGGAATACTCCAGGAAAAGCATGACAGGCATAGAAAAATAAACTTCTCCTAAATTCACCTTTGCATGACAATACTGGGACTGTGAAGTTTATGCCTTATGGCTTCATCATCCCGAACAGAAACTCTTGGCAGTGGTTACCAGTGCACCAAAAACTAATTCATCCTTCACTTGCAATGTGGAAATTCAGGTGCCTATTCAACAACTTCGTGGCTATTTTCAGAAAGAGGAAATTCATTCATCTTCAATTTAACTGGTTTTTCTTAGCCACTGGAACTCAGCATGTCATCAAGGGTTAGAAAAGAGAGCTAAAAGCATGAATTAAAGTATGCTGCCATATTTTGGCATAATGAGTACTATAAAAGAAAAGTGTGTTTCTGTGCACTGTGTGTGTGCCTCAAATAGGAACATACTTGGGAATAGCCAAATATGATTTACAGCTAGACTGAAGTTAGAGTAGAGTTGATTTCCTTAACAGATCAAATTCTGGGGAAGAAGAATGGATGATAATTCTAATGTTTCACCCATTCAACCTCTAGATTCCACATAATCACACATTGTTACCTAATGCAGTTTTAAATCAGAAAAGGGAATACTGGCTTGGGTTCATGAAGGACTGATGTGTATTTTGTTTGTTAAATGATGATTTCCATGGGAGTAGACAATCTGATAGAACAGGAATGAGAAAACTCCTTTTCTAGTGGTATTATATGGTACTAAAACTGATCCTGGAAGCACTAACAAAGACTGAGGTGAGAGCTTGTCAGGAATTTTCCCTAGACAGTGCTGATTCATCAAAAAAGAACTGTTTCAAGGAAATCCACCTGTTTTTATAAGACTAGAGAAAATTGCCAATGGTTCTGTCCCTGGCCTGTGCAGGCTTCTCATTTCTGTTGCTTGGAGGTTACACTCTCAGCATGGTGGGTCTCAGGTCTGACAGCTCTGGAGTCTTTTGGAGGGGTTTGGAGTGTCTCTGAAATCCAGGCTCAGCTGCTCTTCAGTGCTTGGCCCTGTAACAGGGAACCTGGAGAGTACTTATGTATCTAATTCTGTCACATTTTAAGAGTTAAGAATGCATCTGCATCTGCTCTGACACAGTGCTAGAAAAAGCTGTGAAGAGGTCACAGAGAAAAGAAATCAGTAACCACCAGACTCTAAAAGATTTATCCTGTTTCTAGATAAAAAGACCTCAGCTCAGTAGTGAACAGAATTTTGTCTTTGGCTTCAATTGGTTTAAAATGATCCACAGTGAACCAGAAGTTGTCAGGGAGGAGTAAACATAGGAACGGTCTCAACTTTTAATCAGAATACACTTGGGGTTTTTTTGTCCCAGTAAGGCATCCTTCAAGATAGATGGTTCTAACTGTGAAGGAATGGTGATTTGGGCTCCTCTGGTTGCCCTGGGCTCTTTAGCTTTGCTTGTCAGTGTTCTTCTGAGATGCCCGAAAACTCATATAGCAAACTTTGTATTGGCAAAATTTGAACATTTTCTTTGACAACCATAACTACTAGGGGTATGCATTGAAAAAAAAAAAAAAGGAAAAAAAGGGAAAAAATGCCCATAAATAAATAAAAAAAAAATCAAAAGCTGAGAAATCAGAACAAAACAACAGCTTGAGATAGGTGCTGGTTTGTTATGCCGCCACAAAACAGATCAATCCGTGCCTTGAAGTGAGCACCCATGCGTATCTTCTTTTCAGCTGAGGTGTCTGCAAAACTTAAATAGATCTTCTGCCACATTCTGTTATCATAAATCTCTAGCCTCTCTCTAGCAGCTTGAATTAGAAATACTTTTCAGGTCCTAGTTTTAATTGCCTGCAGTGCTAGCAGTCGTTTGAGAAACACATGTTGTTCAACAGTTATGGAAGCCAGGCTGCACTTCTAGCTAGTAAAAATAAGTGCCAGGACTTTCAGAAGATGAAATGTACCTGTTGAAAACAGATACAAACTGCTGAAAACACAAAATATGCTCTGACAACAGAAGTCAGGAGGTTTATAACCTCCCGGTGTGTTTGTGGTCCTGCTATTCTCATGTCATATGCCCAGTGAGCACTCGAGAAGAGAACACAATGTTCACCACCTCTTCTTGAACCGACAGGTGAAACGCACACATCCTGGAACTGGGGAATGTGATACCCACTACAGGACTATCCTGAAAAATAGAATGATAGCCTGAAAACTAGAGTGATAGGAAAGGCTCCATCTTAACACTGCAATTAATATTGCCATTTGATTTATCTAGACAATTGTGTCACCCGCCCCTCAGAGCAGTAGAAATCTGCCAGATTTCCTGATACCCAGCAGCTAGACCTCTGGTAACAGCATGACACTTCCTGCCTTGGGCCTCTTACCTTGAAACTTCTGCTGCTGAACATGCCATTTTTAGTGAGTCTGGGGCATAACCTAATAACTTTCTTCAAACAATAAACAGAGTAGGGTCTTAGACTTCTGTGGTACAGAGTGACATAGCTTTTCTCTGAATGCTCTGGCGTTTTTTTCAGCATGCTTCCTAAAAATGTGAAAACAACGCAGTTTTTCAGTAAGAGGTGCACAAATATTGTAGGTATGGGTTAAAATTTATGTAACTCCTAACAATGTNGCTATTTAGATCTACAAAAAGTTTTGGTTTCTGTGAAGATTTTCCCTAGAGTGTTTTCGTACAATTTTGAAATAGTATGATGCTTTCAGTGGTGACATAAATGCTTACATCATAAGAAGGGTAAGTTATGGCTTTAAATCTCACTGTTTTTCTCTGTGTTTGTCTGCGTTTCTCTGCATGCACACACACACACACATGATTTAGACACTTCAAATATGAAAAAGAAATGTTAGTCTCTCTACTGGAATATGGAATGCAATTACAGAAGCATAATGGCATTTTTTTTTCCCCTTATACCAGTTCACTTCATGNTACTTTGCAGTAAAATGTAAAGCAGGGCATCCTGATGTGACAGCATCTTGATATGTGTAGAGCCCTGTGCCTTTCTGAGATTATTTGGTGTGTAAGGCAGAATTATACTTCCCTTGGTTTTTATACCGTTTCAAGTACATAATAATGTACTTGATATAATGCCCATTATAATCTTACTGGTGTCCAAGAGATAATCTTCTTAGGTAGATATTTTTGAGACACATCCCCTGAGTTTGCCTTCAGCATCTCAGTGTCATTCTTCTGCAAAAGCAGAGTTTGGCTTTGTCTTGAATACACAAGAAAGACATATTTCATATACATAATGATGCTCATGCCACACCAAAATACCATAAAGAAAGTACCTCAAAGATCTCTGCTTGATATGACTGGAATCCCACAGATAAAGTCATACTGTATCAAAGAGCCTAAGTAGCCAAATTTGTTGTCTTGGTTACTCAATATTGATGAATATTTAAATTTTTTTTTGTTGTTGTTCTTAAGAAGATTACGACATTATAAACGTAAATTCTAAAGGGGCAGGGTTCCCATTTTGATAACAGTACATAATTTTTGGAGGGTTGCTGCCAGTGTTATGCTGGGATCAGTGAAAGGTTATTTTAGGGGAATTTCCTAGTTTTCTTCTATTCAGAAGGGGAGAAAGGTGCTTGCCCTACAAGACTGCCCATGTTATCTCCTAATCTTCTTTGATCTCATTCATGNTCTGAACAACTATATTTCACAATATTTGAACCACCACCTTGAGGAAGTAGTAATGGCATTTATAACGAAAAATAAAAAAGAGAAAACTCTTTCAGAGTAGAAACAAAGCTCTGAGGAATAATGACTGCTCCTCTCAGAAGTGTAAAAATGTCCTGAGTTACAGCTGCTGTAAAATGAGGTACAGGTGAGGTGGGTTTGATCCTGTAACAAAGGTGAAAAGGATTTGATCGAAACTGATGTGAAAGAAATTCCTTTAGAGTTTGGTTGTGATCAGTGTTATCCAAGAAATTTGTGACAATATAATTGAAAAAACATTGAGTTTTTTGTTAAAATTTCTAACAGAAAAACAAGAAAGAAAATTGAGACATCTAATTAGAGGATAACAATGATTACAAAGCACTTTGAGTAACATCCTATAATTGATGTTGACACTGGAATTAATGCCTCAGACAAGGTATGTTTCTCAAAGTGAAAATCTCCATCTTCTTATGTGCAGATGTGCTAAAAGAAAATCGGGGAACTCTATCCACAAGTGATAACAAAACACTTGAAAACTCTGTACAGTGTTTGTTTGATAATGTTTTTGTCTCCCATATACTTGTTTACTTTTAATCCTAGACTTGTTTCTTTGCTGACAGGACATGCCTAAAGTCATAAGGACAAAATGTATAAATGTGTGATTATAGCTCTTACTGAATGAGTCTTCTAATACATTTAAATTTATATTCATGCTTAAATGCTTTGCTGGCTTCAAGCCACAAGGCAAGTTAATGTGGTCAGGAAGCCAATCCATTCAAACTACTGGACTTGTTGATTATTCTTTGATGCAGAAAAACATTGGCAGCTGCTACAGGATTCAGTCAGCCCTCTCAAGGCTGCAGAGGAAACACTGCTAAAGGAAACACACATTTTCAAAAATTAGCTTGACATTGTAAAAGTTCACCTAGACAAACTGGGAGCCAATTAAACATGTGGCGATAGACAGCTACATGAGGAGATGGAGCAAACTGTGTTTCTGAAAAGAGCAAGCTTGATGCGTAGAATCTAAAAATGCCATATTTCATGATGGTACTACAAGCGATAAAAAACATAATCACAAAGCACTTTTTGATACAAACCCAAACACATGAAAACTCAGAAAGGGTTGTCTAATTTTGGTCAAAAAGTGGTTAAAGAGTTACATTTTTTTAATAAGTCCAATCTAAACTGAAAAGAAGACCAATAAATAAATGATATCTTATATTAAACCTGGTAACACATTCCAGCAGAATTCAAATAATAGCAACAGGTTCCTAACATTACAAAAATCAATATATGAATATAATCACAAAATGTCAACAGGGCTTTATGAGGTTCCATTACCTTGCAAGTTTCCTCCAGACTGAAGCTCTGGGCTTTGGGTTGTCAGCCACCACTTCTCATTAAGGATGCCTGGGACCTCCTTTCTATATCACTGTATACATCATCAACAAATAAAGTGAACAACACTGCCCCCAGTTTTGATATCTGAAGTATATTTCTAGTCACCAGCCACAAAATGCATGTTGCCCTCTTTGTACTTGATGGTCTGGCCAAATCTGCAGCCCATCTAGCACTTTGTGTAGCCCAAGATTACTGCTTCCTGCTTAGGAGGCTCTTGCTGATGTCAGAAATGTTATGATATTTGAGCTGTATGACATGCACAGCTCTCTCCATGCCCCCAGAGACAGCCATTTCACTGTAGAAGGCAATGGGGATGAGCTGACCAACCATGATTTACCTTAGGTAAACCCACCCTGACCATTTATGATTGCCTTTTTGTCCTTTGTGTGTTTGTGGGGCTGCAGGTAAGGCTGATGAGCCTGTAGTTTCCTGGATTCTCATTTTTCTTAAAGATGGGCATATTGTTACCTTTTTTCCAATCATCTCTCACCTTTCCCAATACCCATTTTTTTCAGAGGTGGTAGGCAGTGTACCAGTCGTCTCTTTTAACACCATTGGTTGAATTCCACTTGGCCCCATGGATTTGAATGCATCCATCTTCCTTAAACAGTTACTGAGGATGTTGCCCTCCACTACTGGTTGCCCTCTGTTGCCCTGACTGGGCTGGTATTTGAGACGTTTGGGAGCAGGCTTTGGCTGCAGTAATTTCTGTATCAGCCATTAAGAGTCTGTTTTTTTCCCATTTGTCAATGGCAAAATATCTTCTGTAACCTTTTGTTCTGCGCAATCTTGTGAAATCTTTTCCTGTTACACCATATATCCCTATTTTTACCTTAATATGAGCACTGTCATTTCTGATGTTGTCCACAAGTGCTGGAACAATGCTTTTGCATCCTTCTTTTTCCTCATCCTCGTTTCCACTTCTTGGATGATTCTTTTTTAGATATTATTTCATGGAGAGGCTCTGTACTCAGACGAGTGGACTTTTCACTGAGATTCCCAGTATTTCTGTCTAACAGAATAGTTTTTTTCCTGAATTCTCAGTAAGTTTCTTTATGAAATCATCCCAAATGGCCAAGGCACCTATCTCCTTCATGGCTCCTTTCCTGGGAATTCCACTTTGAAATTCCCTAAAAAATTCAGCTTGCAAGTTCACACCCCTAACTCTGCAGTTTTTATTCCCAGACATCCTCTGGATCCTGAAGTTAATAATTTCATGGTCACTGCAACCCAAACTGTTATCTATACCCACATTTGCCATCACTTCTTCCTTGTGTGTGAATAACAGGTCAAATACAGCCTTAATCCTGTTGGCTCTGATGGCATTTGTACAAGGATATTCATAGAGCAATAGAACCAGCTAGGTTGGAAAGGACCTTTAGGCTCTTTGAGTCCAACTGTGGATGCCCCGACCTTGGACTGCACCTTCCAGAGTCCAATAACAGGTTTAGGTGAGAACAAGTCAAGCCATTTGCAGAAAGACTCAACTTTCACAAGTGGCTTTGTGCTCTGACTCAGCATGGGATTACTGGGCACACCTGACAAGACTGTCTACTCAGGTTTGCTCAGTCAAAAGATTCCTATCTACCACTGATATCATTCCTGACTACCACATCATTTCCACATCAGCTCTCATGTCAGCAATCAAGTTAAGTTATTGAACTCTGGAACATTTAATGTGATTATATCAGAGGAACGTTTAGTTTTCCCATTGACGAGATGTGATTGCTGTGAAGAGGAGGGTGAGGAGTCTTGGTGTGGTACATACTGCCAGAGACTGAAATAGGTCATACCTCAGACACTGGTATACAGTTTTGCCCCTTATAATAAAAACTGTATGAAGAAGACCACCCTTCCCTAAAGGATGCCTGACTGGAACTTTGGACTGAAAGTCAAACTGCTGAGATTAGATAAAGGGAAAACCCGTTCTTCAATCAGCTGAAACAAACAAGTAAACAGGGAAAAGAATGTGAGCCAAACACAGCAGCTGCGCTGAGAACCATCTTTGGGTTGCTTTGGGGTGGTGGAGGCCATAGCCCAGAGACTCATTTGCTGGAAGCAGGTTTGCATAGATTTCCCTCCCCAGCCGTGGTGGGGGGAGGAAGTTTTGGTGTGTCATAACCTCTGCTCAGGGCCAATGAACCCATCCTCCCTTACACAATCTGGCTGTGGAGCTCCCAACCCTGGGAAGGCCACATTCACAAGACATTCACATGGGAGGCAGCTGAGGGGGTGCCTCAATCCATCAAAAGCCCCTGAAGTGTACCCCCAGAGCCATTCCTGAGGCCTTGCACCACAGGACTGCACGTGATGCAACAAACCTGGACTCTGCTGTAAGAGACAATGGCCAACTCCCCTCCCTCCCCCAGGGAGCTGCCTGGGCTTTCCTACCTAGCCTGGGTGCGTATTAACCCATGGGATTCTATGCTTTTTGGGGGGACCTTCACCACGAAGGAGACCAGGAGACCAGCTGGAGAGGATCAATGGAGTGTCACTAGAATCCACGGAGTGGTGATATTTTTCTTATCCTGTCCCTGTCACTCTCTTTCTGTCCTCACCACCTATTTTCTATTCCTTTCTTTCTTTCTCTCTCTCTCTCTCTCTCTCTCTCTCTCTCTCTCTCATATTTACTATCAAATAAAACCCGTACTATTGTCACTGGCATATGGTCTCGTTTGCACCTTAATTTGAGCAGAGGCATTTCTAAGAACTTTGATAACCAGATCATGACATACACCTATTGTTCCTTTGTTATCTATCTGGCTGACACTCCATAAAACAAAAGCCAGACATTTTCTTTTTACTGTATTCAGCATATTGGGGTGGTCCAGCCCATGCTCAAAGCATACATACTCTTTAAAATTCAAAGTGATATGCATTCATCCAGGACAACCTCAATTCCCAAAGCCAGGAGCTCCCAGCCCCATCCAGCCCAGCACGTAGTGGTAGAGACAGAATCAGACAGTTCATGGGAAGCTACATAAAAATCACAGAAATTAAAAAACCAGCCGCTCACAAGAGGTCTTCACTCTTCGCAAGAGAGGAAATGAAACTCCCAATCATGTGTCACATAGAAAAGCTCTGCAACCTCTGTGTCTGGTCAAACAAAGTCACAACCCCAAACTTTGACTGGACGACCACAGCTGAATAATTAATCAAGAGAGAAAAGAACTGAGAGCTGAATTACTCTATTTAATGAACTCTGGATTTGCTCAAGTCCAGAGCAAATGTCCTCTAGAAACTGATATCCTCTAGAAACTTCTTGGACAAAAAGTTTCAAATCGTTTCTGTTTCAATTTAGTTGGGATTGGCCTTCCAAACTTACACAGTTCATGACATTTGTGATGTATTAGAGCAATAAGCATCTAAAGCAGCAAACTCAGATTGCAATGGTTTTCTCTTTTTTAGTTTTAAAAAGTAGTTTCAGTTTTGGCATATCTGTGGCCAACAACAAAATCCTGGGAATCAGTGAGCTTGTTGATATTTCAAAATTTCTTCTGTCTCTGTTTACAGACTTATTATTATATATTGTTAAGCCTCAGTGAGATATTCAGACTGCACTCAATATGAGTAAAGATTCTGAGTGATGTGGAGAGAATTAATCATAAAAATCCACACAGATAAAACAAGGTGCCCTGGGAAAGCTTGAGGAAGGAATTAATACAGAGGATTTTGTAGCTTTGTGTTACCTTTTCTGTTTTCCATTTTCTTAATCCCACTCTTAGAAGTGGTATGGAAAGAAAACATGTTGCTACTTAGTCATGGTTTGTGATCATTGCATCATGGGTAACAGTGAGATTTAGGAGAGTCTGAATAAAATGATTGTGCAGTGAAAAGCTACACAAGATAGGTAACAGTAAAAAACTCAGGCACGGAAGTGAAAGAAGGAAATGAATGCACTAAGAATATTAACACAGCTGAGGTAAGGAAGACCTTTACTTCAGGTTATTCAGATGGCATTTTTTGGGTGCCAAACCAAACAAGTACCAGGAAACCGAGCATGCTGTGCAGGTCAGGTCTGGTGTTTTACCTGTTTTAACTAACACTGCCTTCAAGCTAATCAGCTCAGTCAGAGGACGCTCCTCCTGTGCCCATAATTCTTAAGTGCTTCTGAAGTTGTGCCAGGAGTTGTGCCAGGCCTCTAACTAGACCCTGTGCCACTGATTATGACCTTCTGGCATCTGTCACCCAACCAGTTCTCAATCCACCCCCCCTGTCCACTCATCCAAACCACACTTCCTGAGTTACTTACGACAATGTTGTGAGACAGTGTTGAAAGCCTTAGCGAAGCTGAGGTAGACAACATCCACTGCTCTCCCCTCATCCATCCGGGTAGTTATCTCATTGTGGAAGGCAATCAGGTTGGTCAAGTAGGATTTGCCTTTAGTGAATCCATGCTGACTACTCCTGATCACCTTCTTGTCATCCCTGTGGATAGACACGGCCTCCAGAATAAGGCGCTCCATCACATTCCCAGGGATTAAGGTGCGGCTGATGGGTCAGAAGTTCCCTGGGTCCTCCTTCTTGCTTTTTTTTGTAGAGTGGGGTGACTTTTATTTCCTTTCTGTCCTCAGGCACCTCTCATATCCACAGTCTTTCAAAGACGATTATGAGGAGGACACCTCTCTATGCTCTCTCAGCCCCCATGGATGCATCATTCTGTTTCAAAAGTGTCAAAATATCTATGCTAATAATGTCCAAAAATGTTGTTTTGCCCCTTTTCACTTTGGACTTTGTTACAGCAATGTTTATGTCACAGTAACAAAGCAGCTCTGAGTATTTTTTGTGAAATTCAGGACAAGAACTAAAAGCCTTGTCAACTAAATTTCTTTTGATGAGCTAGCACTCTATTTCAGAAACCAGGCTTCACAGTAGTGTTTGAACTGTCATTGTAAATTGACATGGAGAGTGACTTTTCCAGTACTGGGATCTCATGAAATGCTACTTCTTGTTTCCATTAGGTGTCATTCTGACCTTATCCAAGAAGAGAAACTGTGTGACTTTGGATTGAAAAAGTCCCAACTATGTTCTGTGAATCTTCGTCTGAAATGACGAAAGCCATTTTCTGTCAACTCTGCCCTTTCTTCGACGAACACAGCCCTCCAGATACCAGCAGAAGCAGATGGCACAGGTAGAGTAAATTCTACAGGGTTCTTGTGTAAATGGTGTGCAGCTTGCAGGGCTTGTCAGGTTTCTCTTTTTTTTCTTTTCACTTTTAAAGGTCATTTTTACATGTCAAAAAATTTATGATGCCATTGGAGAAGGCTCATCTGTGTGTACCTGCTCAGAAAGAAGAGGTGTAACTTGTAATTAAGACAAAAAAAACCCCATATTGCTCTGCACCATAGTTTAATTCAGAAACAGAGCAGATGTGCCCACCATTGTGAGCATTTTTATGATTTAAGTTGTAATTTTTGACCCTTAGATTGGAAGCAAGCATAGTGTTCACTCAAAACAGTTCATCAGGGACTTGCAGTTGCTTCTAGGCAACTTTTCTGCACCTGTGAAGTCATTAACCCACATCATATAGTACAAAGTACTACAGAGGTGTGGTGGGTTGAACCTGAGCTGAGAGACAGCCATTTAGACCAATAAGGCTTCTTGAAATTTACATATTTAAACCACATGGAGACATGAGAACTTCCCTTTTTTGGTTCCAACCCTCCTGTTGGGAGGTGAGGGGGGAGGGGAGACCTCCAGGCCTCTGGGCCTCTGGGCCCCTGCTCGGGCATTCCCCTTTCCCCCCTTGCCCTTTCCCTCGACCCCCGGCAGCAGTGGAGGCAGGCTGGGCTGCTGGGGGGCCATCCCGGAGTCATGGGTGGCTGCAGTGCCAGAGAACTCCAACTGAGCCAGGACTGTGTGGCCAAAATGAGATCTGAAGTTGCTGTGACCTCACCCTCTGCTGCTGGAGCTGGTGGGAGCTGGTAGAGATCTGCTGCAGCCAGCACAGCTCGCACTAAAGTGAAAAGTACATCAGCACAGCCTGCGAAAGAGAAAATCATGGCGGCTTCAATGTCAGAGAGAAAGAGAAAATGAGTCATATGAGATGAAGATGGCAGTGGGAAAAAGAGGGTGGAGTTGCATCCAGCGCAAAGCTTAAAAATAATTTTTGCAGGCTGTGGTAAAAACTGTAATATCACAAACTGTTCTTTTTCTCTTTAATCCACTTAAAGACATGGGGGGATGAGATTTTTGTGTGCAGCCTGTGGGAAAAGAAAAGTGACCACACCAGGTCACCTCAGAGCCATAAGAGACTTTTAGAGATTTTGAGAAGAACAGAGCAGTTGTTTTTTAGGCTGGAATTTGCTTGTCCTTAAGAAAAGAAACACCCCATGTGTGGCCCATGCTGGCAGTTGTGGGAAGATCGCAAGATTCATGGGAGAGGTATTTTTCATGGCAGCAGAATTTCTGGGCAGGTCTGTTGCTTTTTGGGCAGTTCAGAAACCACATGAAGCAAAAGAAAACCTTTTTTCCTTAAATAGTGGAGAGACTTTTAAGAACTGTAATACTGACTAAAATTATAGTTTGTTATCCTTTGTGCGAGTTGGGTAAAAAGTGGAGGTGCTGGAGGAAAAGGGGGTTTTGCTTTAATTTCTTATTATTTCTTTTTACTTTTAATTCTGTTAGTAATAAACTTCTTCACATTCTTTAAAGTTTTAAGCCCGCTTTGCATTTCTCCAAATCCCTTATGTCACAGAAGGTAAGAAATGCGAACAAAACCTCTACAAGAGTATAGAAAAGTGGTACCACCTTCAGGCAGGAAAACCTATAAGGCTTTTCTATCTGTAGAAATTATGGGCCTTCTGTTGGCAAGAGCTGGTCTTGGTCCACTATTTTGTTATCACTTTGCCAGCTTATACCTGTTGAAGATTTACCTCTAAAAAACCTCAGTGCTGTCAAGTGTTTCTCGGCTGTCACATTCTACATTAGCCACTTCTCTGAATAAATGAAAATATCTAAACCAATAAATTTTATCTGTCAACAGAAGCACAAGAAAAGAGAAATACCTATGTACCTCAGTGTTTGATAGCTCTTCTTTTCTCAGGAAGATAAAATAGTTTGTGGTTCACTTGCCTCATTTTATTCTCAGTCTTGATCAGTCTGATAAAGTAAGAACAGCATAATGTCAAACCAAATCAGAAGGGATAGAAGGTATTTATTTGTATGTAGGGACAAACTATCTCTTTCTTTCTAAACAGAAAAGAGCTAAACCCAAGAATTGTAACAAAACACTGTTATTTATCTGTATGAGTTTCATGTGAGGTTATGTCCAGTCTCTTTTGTGTTTCTACCCTTTTTAATGCACAAGAAAATCCAAGCAATAAAAAAACCCAAGCAAACAAAAGAAAAAGGAAGGGGGTGAGGAGGAAAGGATGGAAAATGGGTACTGTTCCTCTTTTTGACTTGAGTGAAATGATACTGCTGTTACAGTTCAAAGAGATCCTGTTCTGTGGCTGAAGCCAGGGAAGGATTACTCAAAATGAAAATCACCAATAACAACTTCCTCCAAATCACAGCTAGCCATTTTACCAAATGCCATGCTAGGAGGCACCAAAACCACAGTGAGCTCAATACATAACTAGCAATTATTTTCATCCTTCTCCCCTCATTTACTCTTGTACGGGACTCATTAAGCTGAGGAATGACAGTGTTTCTGTACGGAGCCTTTTTGATTACTTTCCTTCCCAACCTGAATTTGTTCCTCATGACCTTTAGAGCTATCAATTTAGAATTTTCCCTTTAGTCATTTGGGCTTGTGCTTGATTGAAGCATCCTTCTAGGCGTGAACGTGCTAGTGCAGTGACCTGGTGTGGCCCCTACACTGACAGACTCCATTTCAGAAATCTGACACTGTAGAAGTGTCTAATCCGAAATCCAGAACAGTCTTCTTATTCTGTAGGATATTTATTATCTTAGTGTGTGAAGTAGGATGTTTAATAAGGTGCTTTTCCGCCTTTATGTTAGAGTCCCTTTTATTCCCCCTTCATGAACTATTTGAAGTGTAGATCCTTCAAATGAGTGTAACAGGGAGAAAATGTAAAAACGTTCTCAGGCTTCAGTATGAAAACCTAAGCTTGTTGATTTGAAGGCAAAATGTGAGTGCCTTGTTAATTAAAACTCCCAGGAGAAATCTATCTTTTTTTAATCTGGATGTGTCTGTGAGTGATTGAGCTCATGAATATTTTTTTTTTGCATCTCTTTCCCTTCCCCCACTCTAAAGAAAATTAATATATTTCTATGTTACAGGCCTGTTTCATGTTTCAAAAAAATGAAATGGATTGCATTCATTTTCCCCCTGGGTACTGACTTTGGTCTTTTTTAGGCTTGGCTTGGATTTTGTATTTCTCTCTTTGTACAACATTGTGATCCTTTACATTTTTTAGCAAAAACATGAACCTGTGACAAAACAAAAGTGTGAAGATGAATTAGTGATGTCACTACTCAATGATAATGTTAACCTAAAAGTTTATGATATTGATCAATGGTGGATGCTTAAAATTGATAGGTAATTTTTTCTTTCACTAATAATTTTTCCCGTGTAATTTTTTGTCTACAAGAAGGTTACTTTTATCGCTTTTAAATTTCATCAGCATGAAAAATATTTTCCTGCCTTTTTTTTTCTTCAGAATTTGTTATTATGTTGATGTGGCCTTGCCAAAAGGATTGAGATCTTTGAGCTGGTAAACATATTACAGCATTTTAAGAAAGTTCTGCAAGCCTAAATTTGATAGTTTGCCTAATATTTAGAAATGCCATGGGACCTAATTCTATTTGAGACCTGAACAGTAGACAGATCAATAAATATACAGTCACAGATCTTTGATATTTCATTGTACATGGTACCACAATAAATTACACAACACCATAACCCCAAGTTTAAATATAATGCACAAATTCAATGAAAAGCAGGTTGAACTTAAGGGAAACAAGACAGTTTACATTCTCAGGCAAAAGGTTAATGCAATATTCAGAAAGAAACAGTTTTAGCTGCTGTAGCGCACATGCACCTATAAACAGGTACAAACGCAACTGTGGATGTGAATATTGCTTAATGGTTACATCTCTGGAAAAATGGCTATCTGAGAGTGGCCCCCCCAAAAATTGTTATGGAGTGGTAATTTTAGCTCCAAGGGACATGTTCCCTAATTCTCCATGCCCTCAGGCTGCGTGGGTAGCCTGTGCCTCCTGACTGCTAAATTCTGGCTGTAGTGGCAGCTTTTTTGTTTTTTCCCACACAAATTACCACCCCTATCATTTTCTCTCAAGCTGAAATCACAAGCTGACTCTACATGGTTGTTTCATGCTCCATTTTGTTCCCTTTTAAAGTAGTTGATTGAATTCCATGCTTCACTGTGCTCGGTGGAACATCTTAATTAACGGAAAGACAGGTTCAAGGAAGACCAATACCATTCAGTGGAACATCTTCCCGCCCACCCGAGTATTCTGAAATTGGTGCAAAAATCCAGATTCATCACAGTCAAGAGCTTTTTTGTTTGCTTGTTTACTGGCCTGAGGTGAATGCAGAATTTTATTTAGTTCTGTCTCCCATTGCCCTTTCTATTTTACTCCTTTCTAACTAAGAATAAATGATGATTTATTCTGAAAAGGAATCCTTTCACAGCACAAATCACAGCTGAACCTATAGAGCATGATCAGCACCTACTGTTTTGGGTTACTTTCCAAAACATCCCAGTCCTAGTGATGGGCTGATAAAAGAGATACTTTGTTTGTCCTACCACATGGATGATCTTCTGCAACAAATGATGCTCCCTGGAATGAAAAAATTCAGGTGAACACCTGAATCAAAACATGGCTCTAGGACACCAAGAAATTCTATAACACACCTGACAAGTTGACATTGCTGGTGTACTGATATTTTTTTCCCATCACTCTATGCATTTTCATAGAATCACTGAGTGGTTTGGATTGGAAAAAACCCTAAATATCATCTAGTTCCAAACCCTTTGTCATGGACAGGGACACCATCCATTAGACCAGGTTACTCAAAGCCCAGTCCAACCTGGCCTTGAACACTTCCAGTGATGGGGCATTGACAACTTCTACAGGCAACCTGTTCCAGTGTTTTACCACCCTCTGAAGAAAGGTCTTCTTGCTAAGATTCAACCTAAATCTCTCCTCTTTCAGATTAATGCCATTTCCCCTTTTTCTATTACGATTTGTCCTTGTGTCTTGGTTTGAAAGACNCTTGTGCATACTTGTCCACATTTTGTACTAATGCTTCTGTCCACTAGAGTGGAGAAAGAGTCCTGGGAGCAAATATCTGAACCTACATAACCTTCCTTATCTGCTCTTTCCGCTCAGGTCCACAAATTTTGGAGGATGAACTTTCTCTTAAAAGTTTCTCAGCAGCCAGTATAATCAAAGCTAGTAGGTACGATATACGAGGAAGGCTCATGCAGATCTCATGTGAAAGCATAAAGGAGGCAATACAGATGAGTCCAAACCAGTAGTAGCCAACTAAAGGACAGCAGTTTGATGAAAGCAGGTCAGTGTGCTTTTCAGGAAAACAGCCTTCTTTAACAAACCTGTCACTGCAGTTATTTTTTGACAGAAGTACCAGTTCAGTTCTCAAAATGAGTGTGTTTTCATAATAGATTTGTTGCAAGGGGTACAGTATTCAAAATTATTTTCAGAAGGAAATGTAAGAAGGTATCATACAAAGTGTAAATATAGTAGGGCAATGGGGCTTATTTTACTCTACTTTTTTTCCTTTTTTTACACATCTATTTAGTCTTTCCCTCACTCAGCAATATAGTTATATGATTATTCACAGAGTACTTTGCCTTTTAGAAGAAATTTTCTAATCTGGTTGTATGAACTAATTCAAAAATACTCTACCATCATGTGTGCTTTTCTCATTGGGCCAGAAGGCCATCACCAGTTTCAGACATAGTCATTGTTCATTCCTCAAACACCTCACTAATGAGATTTTTACTTTAGGTTTCTAACCTGGCTTTGTTTTGGCTGGTGTTTTATTCACTGAAGCGTTCCTCTTGTCAAACAGGCAAGTATTCCTGATAAATGTGCTTCCAACGCACTAGAGCTGAACACAGCTGTCTTGCACTACATATGCTCTCTCTGTTTCTTGATGCGTGAGACCTGTAGGTGAAATATCTTTCACGCAGCTCAGCCGTGCAAACATTGGCAGTCTGCTAACAAGGAAGACTTTCTCCTGCTACATTTTAATGCAGGCTTTCAATGTCTTCCCACATCGCACTTCCCTTCTCCTAGATACAGCACTGCTTGCCAGGAAGTGTCCTTTGGAGAGGAAGTGAATTTATCAGAGCTCTACCATTTTCTTTTCTTCCCTCTGTCAGACTAAAGAATGAACAAGCTGGAGGTTTTGGTCTGCTCTTCCTGGTGGTCTGTTCTGGGCTTGGATATTGCAACTCCTGAGCAAAGTAAAAATAAAAGGTAATAATAATAAATAAGAGGAAAAGAGAACATAGCTTTAGGTTCCTGCAACACCAAAAGAAGGTAAAATAGAGTCAGCAGAGATTAGAATGAAAAGAACTGTGCCTGAATTTCACCATGAAAGATGCATATGGCATATAGGCAACCTTATCCAACATGGAAAACTTCCCCACAGAAGAACTGCTGCAGTTGATAAAGTAAGGAGACCACCACTGCTGGCTGTTTCACATAGTAGGGCCTTGAAGGGCGCCCAAGGATTTTTGTTAAGCAATTGTCAGCATCTCTATCAAAACAAGATGAGAACAAACAAACAAAAAACTGAACAAAAAATAGCCGGATGCTGTTCACATGTAAAGGTGATGAATAACTTTTAATGAGAAATTAGGGTCTGCTAAAACTGTATTTAGAAATTCCTCTGAACTTAAAGGTTATCTTACAGGAAATTGCAGTGTTAATTTAGGATGTTCGTGTTGGGTACCTTTGTTGATGCCACTGTCTTAAAAACAGAGACCACAGTCGTGGCTGTTCAAACCCAGTCCAAAGCAAAGCATTGCTGTCAGAGGTAAGCATTTCTAGAAGAGCATCTGAACATTATTTAGCATCTCAGAAGTTTCAGTACATTATAAGCCTGGTTTCTCACAGTGATTCGGCTTCCTAGCACACAGAGTGAGGTGTGACTGTAGAATGCCTGAAGGACATGATAGTGCTATGCTTATTATTGCTACTTAGTGATGATAGTGCTATGCTTATATATGCTACTTATTCAAAGTAGTAAACACTACTTTGAATGATATGAAAATGAGGTAGTGAAATATGACTGCAAGAAGAAACTGGATGGTGAAAATGCTCTCACAATAGTCAAGCCTAAGCACAGCATCTTTCTTTAGCAGCAGCTGTCTCACAGTGGCTGAGTTCAAAGTGCATACCTGTCATTTCAATTTTCTGAAAGACACTGCACTCTTGTCACCTGTTGAAATGCCACTTATAGGCATCCATGACTGACAGAAATCCACAGAAACACAGTCTGGAAGAATTGTGTATTTTATTGCTTTTCCAAGTTGTTACTTTAACAGAGATGGACCACGTGTTACAAACACTCTTCAGAACTGAAAAACAACAAAATGCCAGTGCCAGGGTTTAAATTTCAACAGCTCTGTCAAATACCAGCTATGTCAGTGGAAAACACAATATCTACTCAAAAAGACCTAGCAGCTATCTATAAGCGTAGCCTGATATTAAAAAAGAGATTGAGAAGGCTAATAGCCCTCAGTTGCCTTATTTTGCTGTGCCCTGCTGAAAGCCAGCACAGCAGGGAGTGGCAAATGTGTGAGAGGCCAGAACTAGCTGTTCGGCTCAAAAGGCCTCCTTTGGCTCTGATAATACAGCTTAATAATAATCATAATTGAATAAATGA
>VYZQ01063153.1:2285-13715 GCA_013400655.1 Mystacornis crossleyi
GCTTCTACACTTACAAAGACCACTAGAAAGAAACAACAATTAAAAAGCTAAGAAACTGTCTCAAAGGCATTTTTACAATCCTTCCTCCACAGTAAGGTAATGTTATTAAATAATCCAAATCCATTCACAAAATGGCTCTCTGCATCTGCTCTGGTGTCTTCTGCCATATCACTGCATATTTATGCATGACTGAGATAAGTGTTTCCTTAACATTGTTATTTCGATAACCTGAAGCTGTTCTGTTACCTCTGGGCTCTCATCCTCTCCTATTTATACAGTGAAGCCTGTTTCAACAGAAGTAAAGAGTAAAAAAATAGGTTATGAAATTATTCATCTAACCATTTTTTAAAGGAAAGATAATATCCTAAAAAACTTTTAACTCCTGCAGCTACTCTCAAGAATCACTGCAATTTTAACACTTATAAACATACTTACCCATGGCATGCTTGAAGAAACTCAGTAACGGCTCCTCCCTCCATATCCACCACTTCCTCCACTGCCCCCTGGACCATAGTTTCCTGCAATTGCAGAACAAGAAACAGAATGGTCCCAATCAGTACACTTTTTTTAATCCAGGAATGTTTTTGACTGGAACAATCAATCAAAGCTTGACCTAATGAAGAGTAACATCTGCTCTACTTCCAGTGACAGCATATACAACAAAGACTTCTAACATTTCGCTGTCTTCCTCTAAATAACCTCCAAAGAGTGCCACAGGAAGCAACTACATGCTGAAATCTTAGAAGATTCAACAGTGCCACATGTAATTTGATGCACTGTGCCGTCTTGAGCCTGTGAGGGCTTTGTCTGCATGCTAAACCTTACAAGAAAGGGCTTCATGTTTCAGTTTCCATTTCACAAGCTTTATATCCCATATTAAGTAACATTTAGACAACAAAAAGCAGGAAGCGTCAGAAAAAAAATGACACAAAGGAGGATAAAAAGAAATCCCAGAAAATATGCTGGAGATTAAGTAACTAAACTCTCCACAGACAGTGTGAGCTGACAGCAAAGAACATGAAATAAAAATCTTGAAATTGAAATTGCAAAACACTGTGGAAAAAGTTATCTGTTTAAAAAGAATAATTTCCCCGAGACAAGCTTTACAATCTCAAGCTGAGACACCGAAGCCAACTTGCAGAAAGAACACAGGCACTGCAGTCCATCTATTGCAGAAGTTATCCAATTTCTACCGTATCCATCTTGGAATCATCCAGAATGACTTGGGTTGTAAGGGACCTTTCAAGGTCATCTAGATCCAACCCCTCTGCCATGGGCAGGGCTATCTTTCACTAGACGAGGATGCTCAAAGCCCCATCTAACCCTGCCTTGAACACTGCCAGGGATGGGGCACTCACACCATCCTCTGAGCAACCCGTTCCAGTGCCTCATCACCCTCACTGTAAAGTTTTTTCNTATTTTACAGTATTAAAAAAAAAATCTAAAATTACACAATATTTCCTTTAGAATTATTTTATTAAAATCATAAATGTACAACAGCTTCTTAACTCTACACACGCACTTAAATTTTTAAAAGGAAAACGTTATGTCTTATTACACCATGATCCTGGCTAAAAGCTTTTCAAAACTTTGAGAAAAATCTTNTTTTTTCTTAATACCTGACCTCAGTCTAACTTTTTTTTTAGTTTAGAACAGTTAACCCAGGTCTTGTCTTCTATTTCCCCAAAGATCTAGAAGCCCACCCACTTCAGCTACAAGAAAAGTCAGGACGTATACAATACCTCCACCATATGGTCCCCCCATGTTCCTGCTGCCACCAAAATTTCCACTCTTCATCGGACCATAATTTGAAGGTTGTTGGTGTATATCAGANGTTGTCCACTGTAGTTGCCAAAATCATTGTAGTTTCCACTTCCATAATTGCCTGTATTATCAAAACAAAAGTGGAAATATCTAGCTGAGCTAAAATGGATACAACACTCAAAATTACCTCACTATAAAAAACTATATTCAAACAAAGTACAAAATGACATACGTACTCCAACGGTGTATGCACCAAACAGTGTTTTCATTCTATTTCCTACTACATGAAAAACAACAGCTTCCTAAGGCAACATTTACAAACACCCCTCCCCCACAGCCTCAAATGACTTGCAGTAATTTATAACTGAAATGCTTGAACATTTTAAGACTAAATGTTACCTCCTCCATAGTTGTCATAACCACCTCCATAGCCCCCACCCTGGTTGCCATATCCAGGTCCTCCTCCGCCATAACCTCCTCTTCCTCCTCCGTAACCAGGACTGCCACCAAAGTTGCCACCTGTGACAACATAATCCTTTTAAATTAACTTCTCAATATAGAGGGCACTCAAATAATATACAAACAAAGGATATTTTTCTGTTTAGAAGAACAAAGAAGAAAAAGGTAGTTTTGTAAAGAAATTTCTATGAACAGTGTTTTTTAAAGCACATACCAACTCCCACCCTAACTGACCTGTGACCAAACCCCGCCAATCAGATGCCCAAAGACCTCAACTGAAAAGCTTAATTAAAATCAAAATTTTTTCAGGAAATTTAAGACCCACTCCTATACTAAAGAAAAGAATGGTTGTCCAAGAAATAACCATACAATTTGACATACCAAAGCTTGACATAAGCCAAGAACCATGTATGCGTCTTAAAGCCAAGAAAATGGCTCAGGTAATTATTATAAATGTTATATACATGAATATAAATATGGAAGTGTTTATTAATGAAAAAAAAATGTATCGCCACCACAACAGCAAACTAACCTCCAGGTCCTCCACCATATCCGTTATATCCATCACCAAATCCACGGCCACTTCCATATCCATCTATTGGGAGAAATAAACCCAAAGGATTTCAATCTACCTGTAGCAAACTAATCTAATTCTCAAACCTTTATGACCCTAAGAACCAAATCTCAGAAATTATCAATTAAGAATATGTACAATTAACTTCAGAAAAATAGAAGTGGAACATCCAATCATCGCTCTACAGTTTTAATTTTCTTGCATTTGTACAGCACCCAGTTTTAAAAGGTCAGGCAAGTGCTGCATAGAATCAGAGAAATCTCTGACATTCTTAGCAAATAATTAAGTTTGGGTTACTTTTGGCTTTCAATAAAAGCTAAAAAAAACCCCAACCATAAAAAACCACAACCAAAACAAAACAAAAAAACCAAAACACAACTTTATTTGCAAATTACTTTTCCCAGAAATTCTCTCAGCTGTTACAGCTGCATTTTGGCTTTCAATACAAGCTGGGGAAAAAAAAAAAACACCCAACCATAAAAAACCACTACCAAAATGAAACAAACTTCATTTGCAAATTACTTTTCCCAAAATTTCTTTTAACTACTACAGCTGCATTTAAATTAAACAGCAGTAGAGCATACAAAGTCACCCAGAACCAGAAAGACAGTATTAAATAAGGTAAAAAATGTAAATGCTACAAACATGCCTGTCTTACCGGCTCCCCCTCTGAAATTGCTGCCAGGTCCTGGACCAAAGTTGCCACCACCTCCACGAGCATCACCGAAACCGAAGTTCCCTGTAACAGTTTAACATTTATAAGCAGTGAGATTGTGAAAAGTGAACAAAAAAATTAACCACAAACCATTAACAATTACTTGTAATTACCTCCTCTCCCACTTCTAGAATTTTGAACCTCCTGCATTTCCTGTCTAGAGAGAGCTTTCCTTACTTCTGCATTATGGCCATTGATGGTGTGGTACTTCTGCACTGTAACCATACAAAGTAAGAGGCTATCAGCATTTAACTGGCAGCAAGTCAAGACTATCAGACTTCCAACCCATACACATTCTGAATAACACAAAAGAACACAAAATGCCATAGAATTTTTAAACAAAGATGACATTACTTATTTAAAATACATGTTCCCACACAATTCAGCAACCTATGACGTAGCAAATATACAGGCACATAACTAATCCCAGTATCTCTAAGTCCAGCTTTACACAACCAAGGCTACAAGAATTAATACTATCAAAGGAAAGAGTGAAATTACTTACCATAAATTTTATCCACAGGATCATGGTCATCAAACGTAACAAATCCAAACCCTCTCTTTTTACCAGACTGTCTGTCAGTAATGATTTCAATAGTGTCGATTTTTCCATATTCCTCAAAGTAGTCACGAAGGTGATGCTCTTCAGTGTCCTCTTTAATACCACCAACAAATAGTTTTTTCACAGTAACATGAGCACCAGGTTTTCCAGATTCCTGTTAAAAGAACTCTTTAGTCAGCACAAAGAGAAACAATTTCGCAAAGCACAATTTTGCCAGGATTTCAGGAACAGAATTCAGATAAACTACGATTTTTCAAGCACTGAGGTACAGCCCTTTTATGAGGCATAAGCTTGTTTAGGGGGCCTTCTGGGAGGGAAATAACACAGGGTTACTTCGAGATTTTTCCTTCCGTCTTTATGTCAAAGCCTTAAAAGCACTGAAAAAGATATAAATCAACTGCTTGAAAGAACTGCAAGTATTTAGTAACTTAAGTTAGAGCATGAGTCTTGTTTAATTGTTTTAACAATTAACAAAGATGCATCAGCTTCTTCTGCCCAATTCCCCAAAAGCAGCGAATCCACACTGCACTTATATCAAGGTCCTTCAACCTCAGCAAATTCACAACTATGCATTTTAACCCCTTTTAACAGCACGCACATGTGCTGCTGTAATTACCTTTCTTGAAATGCTAACCAACCCTGCATTCTGCAGGGAATGGAAGGAAAACTGGGACAGCTAACGGGTACCAGTGATTACAATTACCATTTCACCATACCTTTGGGACAGCTCATTCAATTCCAGTTTATCAGCCCAAACATATTAAACACCTTGGTCCAACCTTAATCTGGTAAACCCTCCCAGAGCTCCCATGTGGTGAAAGAACTTGCCTTATAATCCCCACTTGCTCCTCAAGTACCTCTGTGCCACAGTAACTTGGCTTACAGGTTCACCTTGTTCCTGTATACATACCCCTAATTTGTACCCTGAAGCTGAAATCAAGGATCCCTGGGGCTAAAACCAGCACAAGTCCACAGATGATTCTGGCCATCACCACTGGGAAAAAAAGTTTCTCCACCACGTTCTGTGTTTTTATATACCTTTTAGAAATACCTCAAGAAGATCTTGGAAGAGTCAAAAAGACTGACATGAGTTTATTAATTTGAGGCTTAGTAACAGTAACCATTCCAGAGAAGAGTTACTTTGGAATTTGCATTATTACAGGTATTCAACATGTTTTCTACAATACTAGTTTCAGACCCCAGATGTGTCCCTTGCAGACATGATTCCACAACCAAAATAACCTAATAATTCATTGTAATAACACACATTTACGTAAGAGACCAAAAGTGTGGGAAATAGTGCCCTAACTATGGGCTTTTAACTAGGTAATTTAAACCCAGGCAATTTCAAACAAGAACAAAGTCTAACTGTCTGACCAAAACAGGTATTTTTCAAAGCATGAGAAGCATCTGCTTTCAAAGCCATACTTACCTCTCTAGCCACAGCTCTCTTAGGCTCAACCACCCTTCCATCAATCGTATGAGGTCTTGCAGCCATAGCTGCATCAACTTCAGCCATGGAAGAGAATGTTACAAAACCAAACCCTCTTGATCTTTTGCTTGCAGGATCCCTCATTACCTAAAACCAATAAACACATTTAAACCATTTATACCTGTCTCACGTTAAGCTTTTCGCTAACAGAATTTCGAGTAAATGTGTAAGCTTAATTTACATTTTCCTTGATTTGAGTCATAACACAATTATAGTAAAGTAGCACTCTGCTGATTTAATACATGGATGGCACTACTTGGGATCAAAAAAATTCAAACCATTGTTAACTCAGAAATGCTGCTAGATCAGTGAGGTGCATTTATATTTATGTTCGCTTTTGCAAAAAAAAAAAAACCCAAAACATACACATAATTTCTTTTAAGCTTCATGAAGACCACAGACTTTAAATCTGTGTTACGTAATATATGTATTTACTACTCCCAAGACAAATTCAGCAGCCAACTTCTACCAGAGCCACCATCCCTGTCGGTATTTAGAAAACCCATACAGACGTGGTGCTCAATGACATGGTTCAGTGATAAACTTGTCAGCTCTAGGTTAACAGTTGATGACCTAAATGGTTCCTCCTAACCTTAATGATTCTATGAAAGCATCACAGAGAAAGACATCCTCTTCCAACTTTACTGAGGTTGCTTACTGCTTACCACAATACCAGCTTTCTACCAAATATTACCAACCACACAGATATAATAGTGCTCTGTGTAAGCACTTCCTAATGCACTGCAGCCAACGGCACCCAAGTTGAACTGTTGAAATCAGGGGTTATATATAATCTGGGAGAATTTTACAGAAAACACTGTGAATGCCCCCTTTCAGGTTCGCAAGAGAAAGAGATACGCATTGCTGCAATGGACTGAACTGTGTATAAACCAACTGTACCATTAAAATTTAATATTCCAGCCTCTTTAAGCTACCCAGAAAACAAACTCCCCATTTAAAATTCCTACATATTCCATGCCATTGCTATGATTAGCAGGCTAAACTTACCACACAGTCTGTGAGCTTTCCCCATTGCTCGTAGTAACTCCTCAAGCTTTCTTCTGTGGTTTCAAAGCTTAAGCCGCCAATAAACAGTTTGCGGAACTGCTCCTTTTCCCTCTGCCACAGAAAAGAAAGATTACATTAATATAATTTAAAACACCTCTTCGGCATTAGTAAATCAGACCCTAACCAAGATTTTCCCAAGGGCCAAAAACCTTTCAGTAAGACTTATTTTCAAAATGATACCTGGCTCTTCTAACATTCTACCCCTACTAAAGAAATTAATCACTTTATGCAATTCTACAGGTCCATTTCTACAATACAAATTTTATTTTAGTTCTTATTCCTGTCTCTCCCTCTAGCTATCAAGAACAAGAGACCACACTTGAAGACTTCCAGAATATTCCTCTCAAAGACCCATACGAGATGCTTTTTAAAGGAAACAAAAATGAGAACTTTGGGGTTTGTTTTTAATACAGAAAATATGAATTAATTAATAAGCTCTGATTCTATCCCACGTAACATTCATTTTTAAAAACCATTCTATCTTAAATTGTTTTACATATATACTATCACACTATTCATCCAACGCCTTAAAAGTAAGAATAAACTAAATACATCTAATGATGTTCTAAAACAGGTTAACAATTCATATTTTCTCCATAATTACTAAAACAAATGACAGTTAAGCATCTGTAAAATCTGGGATCCCACACCACTGGAATTAGCAACAAACCTATACACCCTCAACAGGAGCAATATTAAAATAACTCCTTTAAAAATAGAAATGCGAATAATATGTATTCATATCCACTAATATAAATCACGCTTCCAGTAAGACTTTATTTCTTTGCAGAGAAATTATCACTGCACTTGTTCAGCAGAGATCTCTTTTGCAATGACAAGTGCATCGTAAGAAACCCCAAACAAACCCAACAAAAAACAGGACCAGTAACTAGGTATTGCACTTACTGTTTTGTATTTAGTGGTAAACTAAAGCAGAAAGGACAACCTTCCAACTTTTACCAGTTCAAAACACTTTTATAATAACTTTTTATACAAAGCATGCATTTTAATTGACATTTTCTATATACAGTAGTATCACTAATCCATACAAGTTCAAATTTCATGGCAAACAATTAAAAAAATGCACTAAGAAGTAGTCCCCTTCCACAAATTTATTATTTCAGAATGTTATGTTGAAGAGAACTGTTCTGCTAGGGACAAGAGAACTCAATCACTTCAGCTTTATACTGTTAACTAACTTTAAACATCAAGAAAATCTGCTTTGGTTGTGTGTTTTCTTTAGTGTGGTGGTTGCTTCTCATACAACTCAAACATTGCACCAGTAGGTGTAACTGACAAACACAGCACGATTAACTGTGCAATGGGCATTAATGTAAAAAGGAAACCAGAAAAACAATGAGACTAAGAAAACAAGCAAAATACTTCAGTGCACATATGCTTTTAGAAGTATTAAGCCAATTTGCGTGTGGACCAACACATTTTCTGAGGTTGTTCATGGCAGGCCTGGATCTAGATCCATGTAACAGGAAGAAAATTAGGGGAGGCAGTAACAAACCAGGTTTTTTTTCAAAACAAACCTCTATATTACCAGCTTGACATACTGCAGTCTGACAAACAAGTCAACTTTCTCCCCTTCCTCGTCCAAATACATAACTCTATTTGAGACTGATCAGTTCAAATCTCCTTTGAAAATACTTGGAATCTGCTGTTGGATCTAGTTTGGTTTTTCTTCCCCCCTGGGAACACAAAGCAAGCTAGTACTGTCTCCTCCTTGCACAGACAGGCAAATGAGACAAGTTTTTAAAAGCAGCGGACACGTGTTCTAAGTCATTTCGTTTCACCTCGTCGCACAAAAGGAACAAATGAAAGAACGCAGCATACCAGACCAGTACTAAAAAAAATCCTACACAAAGAAGAATTTTTAAGCAACAGTACTGCAAAAAACAAACAAACAAAAAAAAAATAACCAAAACAAGAAAAACAAAAACGCAAAAAAATCCAAAAAAACCTCATCTAAACAAAAAAACTCTCCCTTCAGTTCTGCTGCTTGAGAATTAGGGACCACTTGCTTACAGTTTCACAGGCCCACAAATGACACTTCTTCCTATATTATCAACTGCCACGCATTTAATGATAGACATTACAATGAAAATATGAGAATCAAGAAAATTTAGTAGGCAGGTACGATTTTTCCAGTGTTATGTTTACTACTCCTGAAAACAGTTATAAACCTGTAAAGGAAACGCAAGGAAAAAATGGAATCTAGCAGCTGTAACAATGACAAAAATATACCACACATTCCTAACAGACATTTAATAGAATAGTAATGCATTTTACAGATGCACTTAGGGTCATGCCCAGAACAACACCTAGGCACCACACGTCAGAATACAGCAGTAATGAAATTCATTACCAGTACTTTAATGAAAACCACTGGGGGAAAAGAGCATAAACATGCTGCTCCACTAATACGCACACAATCTCCAGATGCGGAGAAGCTGTTTGTCTTAAATGCGCCAGTTTCAAGAAGCTCTAGTTNGCAAACCGCTTCTAGCGTGCGCACACCCACACGCTACCAAAACCTCTCCGGCGCTCCTTCTCGCCCCCGCGGATACCAAAACCTCTCCGGACAGCTACAACTGGCCCCCGCCCTGCCCGTTCTCCCGGAGCGACCCCCACTGCCCCTCGAAGCCGCGAGTCCCGGCCAGGCCGCCATTTTACCCCTCCCCCTCGCCACCGCCATTACCCGCAGCGCCGCCTCGGCCGCTCCACGCCTCGCGGGGCCAAGACTGCCCCCGGCCCGGGGAGCTCCGAGTCCCCCTCCTCCGACGACACCTCAGCAAGAGCGCAGCTAATAGCCATGGCCACGGGCTTAAGAACGCGCTGTCCGCCATGCATGGTTACCGCAGCTTCCGCCGCCTCGCCCGGCTGCGCGCCAGCCCCAGCCGCCGCTTCCAGAACCTTCCTCTGCGCAAAGACATCCAGCATCCACCCCGCGTTGCGACCCGGCAGCAGCGCCTGGATTTGCACGAACGACTCAAGCTTTCTTGTAATTCCTAGCCCCGAAAAAACTCACTCCATCTGCACAAGCAAACGCGTCTCCCTCCTTAAAAGCAAACTCTAAATCCTCCCATCCCACGTACCATGTTCTTCATGGTTTACGTATTCCTGCTCGAGAGTACCGTACAACCGGTCGGTAATGGCTGCCTGAACTGTTACGTAATTTGAAATTCAGCTCCGCGCAGTGTTAGCGCCCTCCTTCTCCAGTCCGGGCTCCCTTCCGGGGTTTAATTAATTAAAAAAAAAAAAAAAAAAAGGCGCCAGGATCCGGAGCTTAAATATCTCCAAAGGGGCTGCAGTTCAGAATAACGCCCCTACGTGTTTTTATCGTGTAATGAAAAGTCATCGACTCCGTTAGTAATGGCCGTCTCCGAAATGAGCCGAAGGAGCGGTCGTCGCCGAGCTTATCCGCTTCGACAGCCGCCGGAAAAAGCCGAACCAGGAATAGAAGCCCATTCGGCTCGCTTCGGCAATTTCCGGAACCTGCCGCAGCACACGAAAATGGCGCTCGGGGCCACCTCGGCAATTTCCGGACAGCAAGACGCAGCAAGTCATCGACTACCTCAGCCCGCTCGGCAGTTTCCGACAACGGAGAGACTCGCGAGACGTGCCCGAACGCAACCGAAGCGGCCTCGCACGCTGCTGGCACCGTGTCACTTTTTTTTTTGTTTGTTTTTTCCGGAAATTGACATAAGGCCCCGAAGGCTCAAACCTGGCGTTACTATCAACCGGGGGCGGCCCCGCAGTGCACCCCCCCCCAGCCCTGCGGTAGTGGCAGGGAACGGGCGGGGGGGCAGCGCATCCCCGAAACCTCACCCTGGCCCCCTTCCCCCTCCGCCCGGGCAGGAGGAAGTGAGAACTACACAGATTTTGGCACAAGCACGACGGATCGCGGGGCCCCGGCGGAGGGAGGCGGACTTCGCCGCAGCCCGTTCCGCTCTACGCCGCACCGCCGGCATCGGGCGCGCCGCCCGCTCCGCCGCTCTGTTCTCCTCCCCTCCTTCATCCCCTCCCTCCCTCCCTCCTTTTTCCTCTCTCCGGCGGCCCTGCACGCACCGCGACAAAGGGTGAGTGCTGCCGCCCCGCGCGCCAGGGAAATGGCGCTGGAGCAGCTCCTTTCTTCCCGCCCCCTCTGCTCCCCCTCCCTTCCAGCTTCACCGCGGATCCACCCGCGATCTCCCGCCCGCAGCGAAGCCTCCCCGGCCGACTCCCCCAACCCCTTTTTCCACTTATGAATGAATTTTCGGGCCCCAGAGCCCCGCTGCTTTTCGTGCCCGCTTCCCTCCCCCCGCCCCTCGCTCACGCCCGGGCCTCCCCGACGCAACGCGGGAAATGGCCGCGCTCCAAGGGGGGGGGCCCTCCAAACGAGCTTCAAACCCACCCCGGCGCTCCTCGCCCACCCTCACCGCGCCCGGGGTCCACCCTACCGCACCGACCGAGGGCCTCGCTCCGCGGCGGCGGGCAGCATCGGCCCGGCGCGCATTCGCATCGGCGGCCATGATGGCGGCCGCGACGCCCGGGGTCCGCCAGCCCGCTTCGCTTCCCCGAGCTTACCCAGTCGCTTTCCCTGTCGCCGCGAGGCATCTTCCTTCTTTTGGACGCCTGGCGCGGTCCTGCGCTCGCCCCGCGTTGGAGAGACGTCTTGGCCCCCCTCCTGTGCCGGCGGCGACGACGGTCGGAGGTTGTAGCGGCTCGCGCGCAGGCGGCGGCGGCGTCGTGCGCTCTGCCCCGTCACAGCCGCCGGCGCGCAGTGCTCGCCCAGCCCAGCCCAGCCC
>VYZQ01063154.1:12372-37890 GCA_013400655.1 Mystacornis crossleyi
CAGGGAATGAGGCCACTTTAGGGTCAGAATTCTTAGAGGAGTACAGTGTCAATACAGAGATAAAAATGTCCCGTGCAGTACAAACGAGTAACTTCATGCACTACAACAGTATACATAGTACTGTTGCTCCTTCTTGTAAAAGCAAAGTCGTAAGAGTAGTAGTTCAAAAACTTCTGAACAACAATTAGGTAACTTTTAATGTTTTGGAAATGTTGTCTGAGATCACAAAAATGTTTACTCTGATAGCAGAGTAAAATTATCAGTACCTATAAGAACAGATTAACCTGAGGTTATCAGCAGTGTAACCTAGGGAATTACTTTCTCCTCTGCTTAACACTTATCCACAAATGGTATCATTATGCAGTCGAGATAACTGTTGAGCTCTATAAATTATGCAATGGTTTGGAGCTTCTGCAGACTAAACAGCTATGTTAAACCTTTGTCCAAATTTTAGCTCTAGTTGTCACAGCTATCATAGTGCTAAGTAATATATTTAGAATATATTTGAATACTTAAATGGCAAAGACGCTAATAAACTATTTTATTAAAGAGAAGGGGGTTTGTCACATTAGCATATTCTCTTGGGGAAACTGATCAAATCTATACCACTAAAATCCTTGTATCAAATCATGTTTTGACCAATAATGTTTGCCAGCCGAGTTCCTAATAGTTTTTTTCCTGTGTTAGCAAGCCCTTTGAAAGGTAGATTGCGTTAGCAAGGCAAGAAAATCAGATACGAACAAGAACAAAATTCAGACGAACTACACAGTAGTTAGATGTATAGATGCTTGCAAAAATGCTTGTTGCATACAACTATTGAAAGTTTAACAGCCACTGGCTAAATATAGAAGAGTTACGAAAGTCAAGTCTTTGTTAATTTAAAATAATTTGTGGTGTACTTAAGCTTGCTCAAACTAGAGATCTGAGTGCTGTTTTGTTTCCTATTTTGTGTGTATTATAAGCTACTTTAATCCTTACTGTGTTTCTAACAGTTGGACAAAATGACAGAGGAACTGGAGAACAGGAAGAATGAATATGAACTGAAAATGAAGCAAATAGATTGCTTTGTGGACTCATCTTCAGTAACATTTCCTCAGGTATGGCATTTGTCAGAGAAACACTTTCACACAGTTTGCAATTATTGATGATTTGTCTGCCAGGAATTTATTAATATGTCTCCAAGGAAGCATTAAAACATGTAACCAATACATAGGGGAATGAGTCCTTTATTAATAGTTTGTGTGGTTTGGTTTTTTTGACTTGCCAGTGTCCAAAAACTCCACCTAATTTTGATGTGAATTTGGCCAAGCTTTTGGAAACTCATGAGCAAGAAATAGCTGATCGAAGGGCCTCTGCAATAAATCTGGAGCACCTTGTGCATGAACTGAATGAAGAACGAAGAGCAAAAAATGATGAAATTCTAAGGCTGAAGGTACTATGAGCTAATCTCTGCTGGCAATTTGTAAGGCTAAAATGAGACAGACTGCAGTGTTCAGTTTTTTAATGAGCTCTGCTTAGCAGTATGTCCATTAAAGCAAGAAAGCAGCTTTTGGTTTTCCCTTTACCTAGGCTGGGAACAAATGGTGACAACTTGCTTGAGATGTCTATAAATCTCATTTTCCCAAGGACTATGCTGTTTTGTGTTCATGAATGTCAAATGGTAACATCACTTGTCCTGCTGAAACAGTTCTAATCTTTTCTCAATAAATTGTTTCTAATAAAGTTTCTAAAATAAAGTTTCTAATGCAACTGCAGAGGAAAGGGTGATGCAGATATTTGCCAGAGAACCATGCTTGTTTTCTGATAAATGATTTTTGCCTTCTGTTTTATTCAAAAACATGTTCAACTGGAAATGAAAACAAGAATTGCAATTTGGTCTTCAAATAAAATGTTTTAAATTTCACTTGCTTAGGAACAATTAAATGAGTTGGAGAACTTGCGTCTGGAAATGCAGATATTGGTGGAGAACAACAGGAGTTTACAGAGCCTTGTAGAAGCTCAGAGAGCAAGCAAGAACAGGTAAAGTAAAATAAAATACAAAAAATCTCTCTTATCTGGAAGTAATTAAGATAAAATTTACAGGTTTTATTTGAAATACAGTCTTACATTGTATATTTAGAGATTGACTCAAACTTTTCTATGAAAATTGTTTACTGGCTTGTAAACTTTATGGTCCTTAAATCACAAGTTCTTAAATGCAACAAAGTTTTATAAAGGGAATGGAAACAGAATGTAAAATCATTATAGGCATAGTCATGCCTGGGTATTATATATTTCCATGTCACTTTGGTAGTTATGGGTCTAGTAGATAAGGAATGTCCAAATGAATGCAACATAAGTTTTAATATAGACATAAATGAACTTTTAAAGCCTCCAATATACAATTAGCCTTTGGTCAATTCAAACCACAGTTCCTACCAACTAAAAGGAGCAGGGAATTCTTAGTGCATATCCAAATTATATCCCAAAGTCCCAAGTCAGGAATCCAACAAGTGAGGAACATAAAAGCAATGCTTTTTTTGTGGAAAAATTTTGTCTAGAAAACCTACACAAACTGTGAAACACAAAGCCACAGAACCAAGTGTTCCATGGCAATGTAATCATTGTTGTTTTCATGTGATTTCCATTTCAATTCACAACACACTTTCAGATGTCTGTTGTAAACTAAACAGAAAGTCTTAGAAACAGCATGATTGTTCAGTAACCTACCTGATTTGTTCACAAGATTTTAAGATACTGAAAATAGTGGTTTTATTGTAATTTGATGCAATTATAAAACTCTTAACCAATTAAGTTTTTCCCCTATGGCACATTACAAGGATGAAGTGTTCCCACTCATGTGTCACTTTGTGAGTTATTTTAATTGTGTTTGCTCACTTCCATCCAATGCCATGTTGATTCAAAACTAATAAAATAAAAATTAGTGAAGTGTTCTAAACAGAAGAATCTTTTACGTTCTTAACTTGGCAAAAGCACTGAGCAGTGATCTTGTCGGAAGTCCTTCTGCAGTCTCCATACACATGAACATCGTGAACGAATAAATCGTGTTACCTCCATCCCAAAGCTGCTCTTGTGATTTAAGCCCAGGCAGCAGCCAAGCTCCATGTGTAGCCACTGGCTCACTCCCTCACCAGTGGGGATCAGGGAGAGAATCAGGAGAGCAAAACCCAGGAAACTCGTGGGCAGAGATAAAGGCAGTTTAACAGGGAAAGCAAAAGCCACACACACAAGCAAAGCAATACAAGGGACTAATTCAGTGCTTCCCATGGGCAGGCAGGTGTTCAGCCATCTCCAGCAGAGCAGGGCCCCATCACACACATTGGCTACTTGGGAAGACAAACACCATCACTCCAAACATCCCCCCATTCCTCCTTCTTCCTCCCACTTTATACACTGATATCACTTTATACACTGTACACTTTATACCCCATAAGACATGGTCTGGAATGTCCCTTTGGTCAGTTTGGGTCACCTCTCCTGGCTGTGTCTCCTCCCAACCTCCCATGCACCCCCAATTTCCCAGCCAGTGTGGCAGTGTGGAAAGCAGAAAAGGCCTTGCCTATGCTCTGTGCAAGCCCTGCTCAGCAACAACAAAAACATCTCTACATTATCAACCCTGTGTTCAGCACAAATCCAAAACACAGCCTTGTAATGGCTGCTGTGAAGATGATTAATTCTACCCCAGCCAAAACGAGCACAGCTGTCTAACAAACGATTGCATATTTATTACATTTGTAATTTTTTCTACTAAAACCTTAATTTCTCTATACTCTGATGAAAGAAAATGTGCATGGAAGTTTAAACCCTTCCAGAGTTGTTTCAGAGATTTGAGTATTTTGATTATGAACACGTGTGAAATCAAGCGCACACATTTACTGGTTTAATCTGGATAACATGTTTTTACAACCGATTTCCTCTGTTTGTAAGAAACTTTTTTCTCATTCTTGAATTTCCTAGTGATCAGAAACATCCTGATGTTCAGTACCTCAAAGAGAAAGAGGAGGAGATTGCTGAAGAGCGACGTGCCAAGGTATGTTATCCTTCTTGTGTCAGTTGCTGTTGACCTGCTGTGAAGTATTAATGTGATTTTTTGTTGTTGTTGTTGATTTGGTTTGGTTAATTTTTTTGTTTTCATGGCAGCAAAACAAACACTAAATTCTAGTGAATTTTAACAGGCACAGCCTGACACTTAGCTCTTAGGGTTTCTGTCTTGGCCTAACACCGGTGAACTGGGTGTCAGATTGCACAATTAGCAAAAACAGATTCAGATTGCTAAATCTGACTCATCCACAGAGTTGGAAAGTGAAGATTGTGTCACTTGCTAATGTCAGGGCTCTGTCAGAGGAAAGTTAATGTCACAGCAGAGGTTGCCATGGATGTCCCAGACAGAAGAGCCCCCTGTTAGAGCTCTGCTGTGTGTGAGTGGGCAGAGACACTGCTGTGGGTCAGCTGTGCTGGCATGAAACGGGAAATAAGTTTTCATCTTCAGCAAAGAGATGAACTTACAGTGAACATTGAGATGTGAACTACTGGGCAGTAAGATGATATGGAATGAGATATGTAGCATCAATTAAATGACAAATAATTATAAAACATTAAGACTGTATCTAATGCTTTTGAACTTTTACAGAATAAAGCAGTGGAAGAAATGCTGAAAATCAAAGCAGAGTAAGTCTAACTATTGCTCCTTGAACTGGAAACTAGTATTAAATTAATTAATGACAAAAAAAGATACATTTAAGCAGTAGAACTCCAAGATGTGAAATGATAAAAGATGTAATTTGGAAGTTTTTACACTTCTGCAAGATACCTTGAGTTCTTACTCTTTCTCATCAGTAGGTGGTAGTAGCACCTATTGCTACATAGCATTGTATCAGGACAATACTTTATTGGGTAAAACTATAGAAACTTAAATTGGAAGGGATGTTTTTAATGGTTTAAAGTTATTTATACGCGGTGAATTCTAATCATATTCCTTTTCAAATTAAATTGAAATACTGTTCATTTCTTTATTAATATTGTAAATGTTTTATCATTTTAAACATAATGCAATCATTTGCTTTTTATGGTATTTGTTTTAATTTTTGTGGTTCAGCTCAAAAAATGAAAAGATTTTGTTATTAGGAGATTTCTAAATTGTGTTTGCACTATTGGGCAAGTAGTCCTCAAATTTCAAGTGTTTTGTACCTTGAATGGATAATAGCAAAGAAAGAAAATACTGAATTACTAGATAAACATTAGTTTGAAAATGGTGGTCTTGCTGTTCTTTTCCTAATCTGTATTGCTTCAGGATTCATAGTGGCCAAATCTCCTAAAGTGAGTTACTTACATAGAAAGCATTCCATCAAATGTAAGTAACTTCTTTTAAGGAGGAAGATAGTTTTTATGCACAGTCAATTCAAAAGCAATTTACATTAAATTTTCCAGAAACCCTCATCTGGAAATTAGGGATTATTTTGCTATTTGATGCATTGATTTTTCATTCCCCTCTGGTCTCTGAAACACACTTTATAACAGTGCTACAGTGTCTCATACTAGCAAATAATGCACAAAGAGGCAAAAGATTCTTTTTTCTTTAAGAAAATGTCTTGACAAATGCAGCAAATGAATACTGTTTTCACAGGGCAGGTCTCAAACACCAGGCTTCAGTAAAACAAAACTGATGACAAAAACGTAATGTATGTGATATTTCAATTGATCTGCAAAATTACTCAAGTTCATAGAAACAGTAGACAGGCTGCTAACTTTGGTGGCATAGTTTAATATCCTGTGACCTCATCTGCTGAAAATGTTTCCGTTCTATCCAAAGTGGTAGTCCTTCTGTTACCAGGCCGAACACGCTCAGACCATCTGAGCTGCTCAGAGATGGTTCTGAGCAGTAAGGCTGTTGGGCGAAAAGCCACAGACAAACAAGCAGTTTGGGGGAAACTTGAAGAGCAGCTGAGTTTAGCTGGAAAATTTACATGCCTTAGGTGAATTAATTCAAAGTATTGTAGGTGAAACTTCTGTTTTCAATCATGAGTGGAGTTGTATATCCTGGATTGCAAACAGCACAGTTCCCAAAGAGAAGAGCAGCTCCAAAACACTGCCTAGTTGATAGTATCAAACATAAGAACTGTGAAGCAGAATGAAATTTTTCCTTCCCTTAGCACTAAATTCCAAGAAAAATATATCTCAAAAGAAGGCTTTTAAAGGAGCCTCCCTCTATGTCCAAGACTGAGTTAATAATTCAGTTGTATGACTTTTATGTTGGTTTTTAATGTTTTATGATTCTTTTACATTGGCAGATTAGAAGAGACCAAAAATATCCTCAGAATCCAAGAGAAGACCCGTCATGAAATGACTCTGGAGATGGAACGAACAAGAACTTTGGAGCTCAAAGCATTTAATGAGAAAGAAGAAATTAGATCAAAACTGGAGGAAGCATATGAAGAAAGAGACAGAACTGAAAAGGTTACACATGTATAATTTTTTTGTCATCTTCACAGTAGAATCTCATTTAGCAGAAGCACAGCTGTTTTGTTCTGCAGTTCAGTGGTATCTGTGATGTTCTCTGCACTAGTGAAAGTCTGGGTACAGAAACCAGTGTTGCAGTTTGTAGTAGTACAAATCCAATGGTGCTCCTTTTTTTTTGCTCTTTAGAGAGATCTAACATAGTATAAGGAGACATAAGACAAATATGTGTTTCCGGAATGAACCAACTCTTGCATCATATGTTACAAACTTAAATGTTAGTGTGTTAGTAGTTCTAAGAAGCTATTAAGAGGCACACAATGTATTTATTATTACAGGAAATAGAATTGCTGAGGAAGCAAGTTGACTCCCTTGCTGAGGAGAATGGGAAGTTACTTGGTCATCAAAACCTAAACCAGAAGATTCAGTATCTTGTGAAACTGAAGAAAGATAATGCTAAACTTACCGAGGTAAGTTGCAGAGTAGGTGACAGATGAAGTAATGGCCTGACAGAGAAAAAAGCTAAGCTTTGAGAATGAAAATTAAAATTCCTGCTCTTCTGTTGGAGAGGAACAGAGATACCTCTGATTTTATGCAGCTGAGTAGGTCATGGCTGGTCTGTCTCCTCACAGGCCCCAGACAAGGATCTTCATTTTATTTCCTCAAATATATAGTGTATAAAACACTTGAACAACTCTAGATACCACTTGTGTAAAAACATTAAAAAAAGTGAGGATAATTTCCTTAATATACCCACATTTTTTCTCTGTTTTACAGGAGACTGAAAAACTGCGAGTTGAAAATGCTTTTTTGAAAGAATCCAAAAAATGTGACATTTGTAGACATTATGACCAGCTGTAATGACCCAAATAAAACTGCAGAGCCATATTTTTTAAATGTACAGAATAAGCAGAAGCCAGTTGCCAAACTTGACTTTTGCTGTGGTTCTGAAATAATCAAGTATTTTGGTTTGTAGATTTTTTGCTGGTAATAACTCTAAGTGAAGATTGTTATTCCAGCTCCTTGGGCAGCTTTCAATGACATTTTAACACCTTTTTGTAATTTTTCAATTTCAAAAACTTATTTTGTATAGGTGCTGGCAGATACTTCCTTGAAACTTTTGTACATTGCCAAGGAAAAGCTTTCTCACTGGGAACACACCTGGATTTTTGTCTCCTTTTGTGCTTTTATTCAGGTTCCTACCTCTTCTGAAATGTTACATTTTCCACCAGAGCCAGAACTGAAAAAGCACAATTTCTTTGTGATTATTTCTTTAGTTAAACATAGGATGATTTTCCTGAGTTGCTTAAAAATAATTTTCATATTGGACTTTCTTCAATAAAGCATAAATGTGAATTTAGTAACAGGCTTGTAAATAGTACTATAAATATATTTTCGGTTTCTGTTCTGTCTTTATTTGAAAATAAAATGCTTTTCAAACCTTTTTCTGTTAGTATAGACTTAGAGTTCTGTATTAGCACTGTAGGAAATTCTAAGTATTTCGCAACCATTTTCTTATCAAAGAAGTGAAAAATGTTAGGAAAGAAGATGTGAAAATATGCAGAACATTTTAGGAGTACAGCATAAGTTCATTTAATCGCACTTAAGATTTATTGCAAATAACTGAACTGTTTGTTAGTGGAATACAAAACGTTGATTTCTATAGCAATCTCAAACTAGGTTTTTTTACTGCCACTACTCCTATCATTCTGTTTTCTGGGTACTTCATACAATACTAGTTTGGACTACAAGCGCTGGGGCAAAAGGGAGCAAAGGAAAGATGTGTGTCTGGTACAAGGCAGGATATAACTTTTGACTTTCTACATTGCTTGGTTGAGGGGAAGAAGAATTTCCAGCTGCTTCTCTATGGATTGTCCAGTTGCCTAAGCCTGCAGATTTGTTCCCACTTGAGATATAATGTGACGTATAGAAATAAAAAGCTGCCTTTAAAAGGGGGGAGGTGTTGGGGTATGAGTCGAGGTCAGAACTACGTCGATGAGGAGCACTCACACCAAGAGGGATTCGTCAAGGGTGATTTTATTTGTGACTGCCATGTTCTAGGTTTACAAGTGTTCCTTTCCTGTCTGTTTCTGGACTATTTCCATGTTGGCAGAGGTGTCTGCCCTTTTTCTGTGTTGTATGTGGCTATAGCAAGAGCTGCGTTGTTCTCCTCCTCCATCCTGTTCTGTTTGTTTCAATAAAGCCTTTTTGTACATAACCGAACACGGCCCACGTGCCCTTCCCNGGTAAGGAAGCAGGCAGGCGGTGCTCAGCGCCGGGGCTTGCGCTGCTTATCGCGGCGGAAGGGGGAAGGAGCGCGCTGGTTCTTCCTCCGGTGCTCCCAGGGACTGGCCTGGTTTTGCAGGGAAGGGGGGGCGGTCTCGGAGAGCGGAGCCGTGACTCACCCCTGGGGGAGCCCAGCCTTGCAGGGCTGACTAATGCGCGGTGCCGACGTAAACAGAGGGGGGAGCGCAGCGAGGCTGCCGACTGTGAAGAGAATGAGCGTGGTACGGGAATGCCCCGAACCAAGCCCAACTCTGGGAGCCCATTTGCAGTGCTTCTACGTCAGTGCTCCTTTAAAAGCAGGATGTTGGTATGACTGAGCATCAAACGCTTGTTCTTAGCCCACTGTTTTGCTGATAGCAGCGCCCTTCTCCCTTTTATTCTATCTCTGCTCGGCCCTGACCAGAGCAGAGAGGTAGAGCCCTTGATTTCCACCATGCTTCTCCTTGGGTGTTCATTTGGTGATGATCTTTATCTCGGTCGTGTTTCACAAACCTCCGTGTGTGAGGTTATATGGGACTGCTGGCCTTTAACCTCAGAAATAGTGTCCTTAACCCGGGAGTGACCTCTGGCACAGCCACGGCAGAGGTGGAGATGGGCACAAGGTTGTTTCTGAGTGGGGAAAGGAGGAAGGCAGCATATGTATATCCTAAAAGCGCTTTCGGGAGATTCATTTAGGTATAGGTTGTTACTGACATGGCAAATGTACATTTGGATTAGAAATCCAAAAGGGAACCCACAAGGGAAACTAGATCTGAAACAAATCCAGCCTTGCACCAGGAAAAAAAGAAAAAGAAATTGACCTGCGTGATTGTTAGAGAGGGTTAAAAAGGCAAAAATTCAGTACCTGCCAATCTTGTTGATCCTTTCTGATATCTCAGAAAGGGTGACAGGAAGGAGAATTTAAAAAAAATTTAATCCTTATACTCTTCCCCTCGCCCCGAAAAAACCCAAATTGTGCTCTGCACTGACCAAATGGCAGAGCATGGAATTACTCAAAATGGTGACAGCATCTTTTCTGAGTATTTTTCTGTGTTGAAATTTATAAAAATATTGCCCATTTGTTTAGGGGGACTTTTTTGTGCTTCCCTTTTTTTTTTTTTTTTTTTTTTTAAGCGCTATGACAAAGTGTCGTGTCATTGGATGTGGAGTGTTACCAGCAGGTCAAGGATGATGATCCTTCCCCTTCCTCAGCCCTAATGAGGCCACTCTTGGAATTTTGGGTCCAGTTCTGAGCTCTCTACTGCAAAAAAGAGATGGAGGTACTGGAGAGTCCAGCAAAGGCTCATAAAGGATGAGGTGATGAAGGAACCAGAGCATCTTTTTTGTGAGGAGAGGCTGAGAGAGCTGTGACTGTTCCTTCTGGAAAAGAGAAGGTTCAGGGGGATCTTTTCAATGTGTAGAAATACCTGCAGGGAGGGCACACAAAGGACAGAGCCAGGCTCATTCAAGTGGTGCCCAGTAACAGGACCAGAGGTGATGGGCACACACTGAAACACGGGCAGTTCCCTCTGAACGTCCAGACGCACCTTTTCACTGTGAGAGTGACCAGCCACTGGCCCACGTTGCCCAAGAGTGTGGTAGAGTCTCCATCCTTGGAGATACTCGGATACTGTCCGGACATGGACCTGGGCAATCTGCTGGAGTGACAAGGTTGGACCAGATGCAGATGAACTCCAGAGGTCCCTTTCAACCTCAGCCGTGCTGTGATTCTGTGACTGTTTCTTTTTTCTGGGCAGATTGGTTTCTTTCAGTTTTCAGGTCTATTCTAGGTGACAATTGTTAATTAAATTAGTCAGCTTAGCTGTGAAACTAGCCAAGTTTTATGTAAATGCCATAATCTTCCTAGTACCTTAAATTGCACGGAACTGTACGTCCATAAGTTTTTCAGTGCACGCATGTGACAAAGGCATTTCTGCAGAGCAGCCACGAGGGGACAGAGATTCCAGGGCGTTTGTCTTGGGATAGAGATTCCAGGGGTTCTGTGTTGGAGGAAGAGCTACAGAAATCCCAAAATAAATATAATAGCAGCCATCACTTGTGCAGCGTGGAACATGGTAGCAGAAAGTGTATTGGCACTTCCAAGAGCTGATGATGCAGGGTAGCAGGATACTCCACGGCAGCACAGGGATGGATTTCCTGGCCAGAAGGATGTGTTCTGACGGCCCAGCCTGAGAGTGACCTGACCAGGAAGGGTCATTGCACTTGAACAAAAGTTTTTCTTTGCTTTCTCCGCTCCCCAGCCAATCTTCATCTAAAATTACTTCTGCCACTTCAGGAGTGATTCTGGATTATCTGAAATGTACACTGAAATTAATCTTTGCTTAGAAAAGCAATCAGAACACTAATCCTTGACTCACTGGGGTGGCTCAGCTGAGGCCGTAGCAGGGGAGGAATTTATCTCCCTCCTTCCTTGTGGGGAACACGTGGGGATGTTCTATCTCTCTGTCTGCGTACCATTACGATGACCACTCCGCTGCCCTGGGCACAGAGAAGCTTGACCTTTCTCTGATAAACCTTCCTACTGGGCATGCGCCACCTGCAGCTGATTTCCCTGGCTCTGCATTAGGAGGTCAGAAGAAGCCATGAGTTCAGGGTCACTTTTGAAGGTGGCGTAGGTGCTGTGATGGTGGGAGCCAGCTTTGCTTCAGCACTGGTAGTCTCAGACTAATTCAAGTCAGGCAAGACCTCTGCAGGTCTGTACTCCAACTTCTGCTTACAGATGACTTTATCCAGTTAAGTTTTAAATACTTAGAAGGTTGGAGAGCCCATGACCTTTGTTCCAGGGCTTGATCACCTTTGCTTTTTCTCATAACAGATCAAAATTTCACTTGTTCCGGACTTCACTTGTTGCCTCTTGTCGTATCCAAATGGACCTTGGATAAGAGCCTGGGCTCCATCCTGCTATGCCCTCGGGCTAATGGCTGAAGGCAGTAACAAGATCTCTTTTTCTTAAGGCTTTTTTTTACCTCAACAGTGTGGTCTCTTTCTAATACAGAAATACACTGAATTTAGATGAAACACAAGAGAATTGTTTTCCCTTCTCATCTCTACTCCCAAGTCTGCTTACTCACTAGAGGTGTGTGGATGTACATAACTGCCTGACGAAAGTAAAACTGCCTGGTCATACAGGCAGAGAGTGAAACTGGGAGGCAAACCCCATCCTGTGAGAAGCCCTAACACAGCAGAAGTTTTCTTCCTCAGAGGAGTTGGTAGTAGCTGGACATGGTTGTCCCTCTTACCCATCCACACAGGGTTTGCCAGGGCATCAGTGGGAAAACAAAGTGCTTCACTGGTGGGAATCATTCTGAATCTTTAATGTTGCCCTGATCAGTTGCAAAAGTTGGAGACCTTTGCCACAAGTGGGGCAAAATGAAGCCACACACTTGCACCATCCCACACTGGAGTGGGATTAGCCTCAGAGAGCTTGCGCCAGCCATCAAGCATGGATTTGCTTTGCGTTATTTTCCTTGTAACTTTGTACTTGCTATATCACTTGCTTCAGAAAACTGTGGGCTCCCCCACTGCTTGCAATTAGTAATTTCTCTGAGTGGGAACAGGACACAGTTGGTGGACCCCATTGATTTGGGCAGCCTGCAGGAGGACACAGTGCAGCCATTCCCACAGGGCAGGTGCCACCTCTGAGCTGTGCTTGTTGGTGGCTTCACACCTACATTTCTGTCTGCTTCAAGATGGATCCCACCACAGACTGAAAGGTGACAGGCTATGAAGCTGTGATTGCTACGGGCTCAGACGAAGCTTTGCTTTCACTTGTCACTGTTTGTGTGAGTTGTTGTCTGCCTGCCTGTGATCTCCCTTGGTGTCTTCACATCAACTACATGGCACCCAGGGGCTGGGGAGATGGCCTCAGCTGCTTAAACTAGGAAGGGGTGGGGGACACTGAATGGTGAAGGCTTTTTAGGTGCAACCATGCCCTTTTTTCAGAGTGCGGCTGTTAAATGTCTGGTCAGGTTGTCTAAGGAGGGAGATCTTTCTTGAGGCCCTTGAATTCACAGGTGGTTTTGTTGCTGCTAAATGCTAGAGCAGAGACCTCTCAGTAAACCTACTCTCCAGTGAGTGTGGAAAACAAGGCATGAAGCCACTCAGCTCTTCCATTCCTCCCAGAGATCCTGCTCTGCCCTCCCTGCAGCAGTAAGGCAGGCCAGGTCCTGAGAGCTTGTAAGGACCAGTGCTTTGGGACCACCCAGGTCTCAGCTCACATTCACAACAGTTGGGTTCTGGAGCACTCTCAGTACCAAAATGTACATCTCTGGTGTTTGTCAGACTGAATTTGATCCTTTTCCATACATCAGGTAATAAGTGAAGGGCATTTATGGGTGTTGCATGTGGCACCACATTGTGAGCTGGAGAGCTTTCTGGAGGCTGGCTTCTGGCATGGCAGCTGCTGCACATTATCACAGCACTTCTCAGCTTGTAGTGTGAGGCTGGGCTTGCAGCAGGACATGGCAGGCTCCCAGTCTATCCAGGGCTGTTAACTCATCTCCATTTCCTTCTGTGATTTAATATATTCACCTTCATGTAATACCAGCTGTAATTTAGTTTTAAAAGCTCACACCATTGGGTTTGGCTCCAAAGTGCCCATGAATTATTGAGGCTGAATGAGTGGAGGCTGAAAATACACAGAGTTTTCCATTTTGTCCTGCAGCTGCCAGTGCTGCTTCGCCTCAGCTGTGTTGGCCTCGTGTTTGTGTGCAATGCAGTGATGTGGACAGTCTTCACAAAAGCCTTACGACTCTCCTCCTCCTCAGCTGCTGCCTCTGTGACAACGACAGCCTCCAACTTCATCTCTTCGGTGAGTAGACCCCTTCCCCAGGTACTGAAGCCTGAGGAACACAGCAAGGTGGGAGTGCCCACGGTGGTTGTAGATCACCTCCCGGTGCAACCAGCATCACTGGCCACAAAGGGAGAGTTACAGGCAGATGTGAAATGATTTTGTCATGCCTCAACTGCTCTGATAGCTGTTCACAGCACAGGCAGTGGAACTTTTCTGGGTGGTGCAGGAGGAAGGGTGCTGCTGCCCAGCACAATGCCTCGCAGCAGCAACACAGTTTACTGAACTTTCCTAATTGCCAGTGGGAGCTGGAGCCAGGAGCTTTGCTTCGTTTTGGTTTTCCTTTGCAGCACCTCACTTGTGACAAGCCAGAGTCACCCTAGCTGGGTATGAAGATGCATCACCTCTAGTGACAGCAAGAGTGTCTTTGACCTGCAGTCTTTTTCCGCTTGCTTTTCATTCTTGGCAGCAGTCCACCTTGTTTCTGTGCTCCAGCTGGCAGACAGTTCATGGTGGTGTCCAATAATCAACTGTAGTTGCCCAGTCAGTGGGAGATTTGGCTCCTGAGAAGCTCTGGAAAGGCAGCAAAGCTCATGTGCATCTGCCAGATCCTGCTTTGGGACCACAGTGTGGCTGTGCTGCCAGCCTGCTGGTGGAGTTGTGTTGCAGCGTGGAAGATGAGGGGTGCCGTGACCTTCCCAAAAGCGTCTCCGCAGGGACTGGAGTCGCTCCAGCAAAGCCGCTGTGCTAAGCTGGCGAGCTCGGCTGCACCAACAGCTCCTGTTCTGCCCCGCTGGTTGAGCCTCCATTGCTGGGTGGCTCCCCGGAGGGAGCAGCTCAGAAGGGGTCAGGCTTTCATAGGAGCACAAGCAGGCAGCCTCCATCTCAGCCAGAGAAGCAGCCAGGCACTCACACACTCGCAGGTGGACGACAAAAGAGCCGGGAAGGATCTTTGGTGTTCCAAGAGACGCTTTACTTCAGTCACTTCATCATGAAGGGGGATAGAAGCCAAAGACAAAACGGGGGAAAGGTTTGGCGTTTATATAAGGGGTCCGCGGGGCAGGCAGAGCATTGAGACAGAGGGTATCAGGCTGCAGGGAGATGGGACAAGGGCAAGGGAACCAATAGGAATACTGTGGGGGAGGGACTACAGATACGAGGGGTAACAGGGAAGCAGGGAAGGGAGAGCATTCTCGGGTACAGACATATAAGGGATAAAGGGGCAGGGAGAACAGCAAATCAATCAAAGGAACAGAACTGGGATCACACTGTGTCTTAGGAGAAGCCTGTCACTTAAGCCTGGAGGAGGATTCTCTGCCACAGCCCGCAGTGGGCTGGGTGACCCCAAGAGAGTTGGTCATCTCCAGCATCACCTTCAGCAGCCATTCCTGTTGGTCAACCCATAGGAGTTTCCTCAACTAGGTTTTTTCCAGGGCTGTCTCTCCCAGAAGTCCTCACAGCTCTGGCAACACAAGAGGCCTTGGGGCAACTCGGCCCAGCAAAGCTTTGTGTCTCTCTTTTCCTTCAGGCTATCCTGGGAAGATTGCTCTTCGGGGAGACGTGGACACCTCTGTGGTGGGTCGGCCTCGTCACGACGATCTGCGGGCTCCTGCTGCTGCACACGGCTGCACCCCAGCTGGTGCAGGTCCCAGCAGAGAAGAAGGAATGATAGCTGCTGGAGGGGTCACGGTGCCATGCCGCCCCTTTCCAGCCTGTCTCATGATGGCATCCCCAGTCCCCACCAGCCTCTGAACATGTCAGGCACGGAGCTGCTAACCCCTGCTCACTGCTGATCTGCTGACTTGCAAAATCACGTTGGTCACATCTTTCCTAGTGGTGGTGTGGTGGCAGTGACAGCCTCGGAGGGAGCTGGTCAACTCTGAGTCAGTACTGTGAAAATCAGGGGCAGAGGCTTATCAGCCGCTCCTCCTCTTCACACCCTGTGGCTGTGGAGCTTTCCCAGTTTGGGGAATGCTGAAAGTAAACATGGTGGCTGTGGAAGGTGCTTGTGCATCAATAAAAGGACCTATGCCAAAATAGAAAAGCAATCAGAATTAGATGGTGAGGGCAGCTAATATTTCTGCTCTTCTGTTTCTGACTTTGTGTCTCTTGAAATGGCTCTATACCTGCTGCTACCTGTAACGCTATGGAGCCTTTCATTAATTTCTTCAGCTTCCTCTACCTTTTAACTTGCCATTTGTATCTCACATCTTTAATTTTTACTTACCCATTCCTGACATGTTACTCACTGTAAGGTTGCTGCTCTTTCCTTTAAACCCTTACCCAGAACAGGATTTTTCCACCATTCTTTGTGTAGGTCAAACTGTAATTTCGGGACAATACAACAGGCAGCACGTGAACAGTCAACTGTTCCCTAAGAGTGTCCATGTTCAACACATCCCCCATGCCCACTCAAGTTGTCAATTGCTTTAATGTTTGGTAAAATGGAGTTTCTCAAGCCATGTTTTTTCCACACCTCTGGGTAATGCTTATTCCCATTCATGTGATGTGATCAACCAGACCACTGGTATCCAGGTATCTGGTAAATTTTGTGTCAGTGATTATTCCATGTTCAGGTGTCAGTTTGGTGAATGTGTCACAAATCATCATTTGTAAGGTATCGGCTTCATTACCCTGCCCACATTTTTTTTTTTTCCCTTGGAAATTCTTCTGTTGGAATCCTAATTAAGAAATAGAATGATGCCTTTAAATGTATGCATCATGCTCGTGATATCACTTGTTTGCTCTGAGCTTGCCAGGTTGTCTCTGTCATCTTGTAATGACAGAAGGTGAGTCATGGTTGTGGCATATGCAGGAAACCTAAGGACACATTTCAGTGAGCGTCTGTATCAGAACCTGCCATGTCTGTCCTGACTGGCAGATCTACGCTGTGTCAAGTGTAAAATAGACTTGTGGATGGAAATGCCACTGGAGTTGGCTTGGTGCCTTTTACTTCTTTTAATCAGAAAGAAGAAGTCATCCCCCAGAAGAGGCCAAGAGCTATTTGCCCCATTCCCTGCCATTCTAGCTCACCACATCTGGCAGCCATGTCCCAAGAGGGGAAAGCCTTTGCCTCTCCCCTCAAGTGTGCTCTCAAGTCTTCCCCTCAAAGAAGGGAGCTGCATATGTGGTGGGGGAGAGGACAGAGTGCTCTGACTGCCTTTCCTCCCTGCTACCATAGGTCCTCTCACCTGAGGAGCTCTCTGGGTGGCAGCAGTGGTAGAGTGGGACACAGCCAGTTGCCTGGGAAGCTGGGACCTGACACAGGGACCCAGCATCCCTCATAGGTCTGCAGATGTGACAGTCAGGAACTATGCATTTCTAAGTACATAGGTCTCCTTAGATCTTCATACATGATGGAAAATTAATGAAGCCTGATTTATTTGCCCTTGTTATTAACCCTCAGCCAGTTGTAAGCCATGGCTGCCTTCGTGCAAACAGCAGTAGAAGGGCTCTCGGTTAACTTGGCTGTTGCCCCATTTCCTAATAAACCATTTGGAAAGCTTTTTAACCTGGACTATCTCAAAACTGACATTTCTTTATTACCATCATCGTTGGACGTCAAGGTTTAAGAGTTGTGAGTTCGTGCGCAGAAGGTGTGATCAGCACTTTACTTGGTGATGCTCACTTTAAGGCGAATATGAACCAGCACTATAAATTCTGTCATAAATGCTTGAAGGTGGGAACGGAAGCAAGTTTTCCTCCAACTCCCATGGGAAGAAAAGATTGCCAAGCAGGACTCATTTTACAGCAGAATTCCGCTCCTCTTGTGTACACAGGGTTTGGCCCATGTCTGCCAGTGGGGCCAGGACTGCAAGAAAGGCTGCAATCACTGTGTGGCAGAGCAGTGCACCTCTGGTAAATAGTTCCTGTGTAATCTTCCAAAATGTGGCTGAAGGTAATTAAAAAAAAAAAAAAAAGATGCTAGCATTTCCAAAATAAAACAGTGTCCAAAGCTCAGTGGCTGAAATTTTTTATTTACAGATGTTTTAGACACCACACACACACAGACACAAAAAGCAATGTGAGACTAATGAGTGAGCTGTGTTTGACTAGTTAGTGTTTCAGATGTGGTGGACCTTGTAAGGTTGCTGAAGATGATGGCCAACTCCAAGACCTTGGTTTACCAGGGCAGAAGGTGGGTTACCATTATGTGGGAACTACAGCAGTGTGCTTGCATGGAGTTTTTGCTCAGTTGAGACGAGGTATTAGAGAAGAGTCTTGGGCACACGTTTCCACTCAAATTCCAGCAAAATACATTTCTGTGTGCACATCTCACAAAAACACAGTGCTGTATCCACACCACTGGTGGATAGGGGCAAAGCCATGGACATTGTCTGCCTGGGCTTGTGCAAAGCATTAGGCACTGTCCTGCATGACATCCTTGTCTCTAAATTGGAGAGACGTGGACTTGATCCCAGGCACACCTACAAGTTGGGCAGAGACATGGTTGACAGCAGCCCTGTGGAGAAGGACTTATGGGTGGTGGCTGACCAGAAACTTGACATGAGCAGCAGTGTGGGCTGGCAGCCCAGAAAGCCAAACAAATCCTGGGCTGCATCAGAAGGAGCGTGGCCAGCAGGTGGAGGGAGGTGATTCTGCCCCTCTGCTCTCATGAGACCCCACCTATGGTGCTGCATCCAGCTCTGATGTCCCGACACAGGAAGAAGATGCAACTGTTGGAGCAAGTCCAGGAGGTCAAAAAATTGATTAAGAGGGCTTAAGCACCTCCTCTATGAAGACAGGCTAAAAAAGTTGGGGCCATTCAGTCTGGAGAAGAGAAGGTTGTGTGGAGACCTCATAGCAACCTTCCAGTATCTGAAGGGGGCCTACAGGGAAGCCAGAGAGGGACTCTTCATCAGGAACTGCAGTGATAGGACAAGGAATAATGGGTACAAACTGTAAGAAGGGAAATTCAGGTTAGATAGATAGAAAGAAATCTTTACTGGAACAGGTTGCCCAGAGAAGCTGTGGATGCTCCATCCCTGGCACTATTCAAGGCCAGGGTGGGTGGAGCTCTGAGCAACCTGGTCTAGTGGAAGGTGTCCCTGCTTCTGGCAGGGGGTTTGGAACTAGATGATATTTAAGGTCCCTTTCAACACAAACCATTCCATGATTCTCTCACATCCTAAGTGCTGGCTGTAACGAGTCTTTCCTGCACCTACCTCTCATTCTCAAACACAACACTGAAGTTTTTCAGCATCTTGTTCATCATCAAGCATGGCCATACCATGTCCTACTTTTTAAAAGTAGAAGAAGCAGGTGCATGGTTAACAGGAAGGCTCACAATGACACTCAGGAATATTCAAATAAGTATACTTGTATTAATGGTGGGAAGCATTAGAAAAATCTGTTGTATAAACAAGGTCCAGGAGTATTGTATTCTAAGGTAAACAATGTCTCATATACCTTTACAAGGAACAAAGCCAAATGAAATTATAGTTTCAGTTGAACCTTAAACCATAATTTGACTGATTAGATAAGGAAATATACAGAAAAAATTTTCAATGTCCCTGTTGTCATTGACAAGGAGTCACTGAAACATGGAAAGTTTGTACAGCATCTCAGTCACAGCATATACTGAAATCACTTGAAGGATGGTATGTTTGCCTAGGTGATCAGTATTTGAAGTAGATGCGATAAATAAGTTTGGTAGGTTGTTCTGCTGGGTTTGGTATTTATTAAATTCTCAAGGAATTTGACTCAGTGCCCTCTGTTGACCCTTCAGAGACCTTAAATGATCACATTGCAAGAGTGTTCCACACACAATTACAGGATCTTGCAAGCAGTGGGGTGTTTTCGAAGGAAGTCCTGTGATACAACATGCCAGAAGACCTTGTCTGACCTTGTCTGACACAGAAAAAAACATGAAATTAGGAATAAATGGGTACTAGTCCTGACATGTTCAGGGGCCCAGCTGCTCTGCTTGCCTTCTGCAGACGAGCAGCACCAAACCTTCATTTTGGGAATCTGAGAGGTGCAGAGGGAAGTCGCAGAAGATGGGCACTTATCCTTAGCAAGTATTGTGGTGCCCGCAGCTCACTTGGTCTTGGAGAAAAATCTGGGGTGAGCTCAGGTCAGTGGTAAAATCCTTCCCAGGAGAACCAGGGCTTTGCCCCTAAAAATCAAGGGTGTGGAGTGTTGTACCACGTGACTTTTTAATGGAAAGGATTGAAGAAGACAACATTCCTGAAAATGTTGTCCTTCCTGAGGAAGGAACAAAGTACTTCAGACCTTAAAACAACACCTTCTAGCTTTAGGCAGATGGCTGTTGGGCTGAGTGTTTCAGTGCCCTTTCAAAGGCAAGTCTCTTTCTAGATACTTTAACACCAAAAAACAAAGGTCAGCAACTTGCTTGTAAAATCTGAAATGGGGTCCTGAGCCATGGGCAGGGAGGAGGGGGAAGCCCTGTGGGTTGGGCAGGGCCAGCCAGTCCCAGTGGTGCTCTCAGAGTCCGCACATAGTCAAGGGTTCTACCTGGAGTGTTTTTTCCATTGCTGGACCCCCAAGTTCAAGAGGTGTGTAGGAAACTGGTCTGGTTCAAGGATTCCAAGATGTCAGGGGCTTAGGAGGAGAGGCTGAAGGATGTGGCATGGTTAGAGACAAGGAAGGCTCAGGCTGACCCAGTCAGCCTTGGAAAAGAGTTAGAGAGGCAACACAGAAATGGCCAGTACTAAACGAGGCAACAGGCACAGGTTCTGTCTTAGGGCTTTCAAGAGGCCATCAGGGGAAAAAGTGTCATTAGGGGGTTGGTTGCCAGTACAGGCAGCAGTCTCTGCCCGTGGAGATTTTCAAGACTCAGCTAGACAAAGTCTCAATGACTCAATCTAGTGTTGGTGACCATCCCATCTGGGCAGACAGTTGGATATCCTGTGATCTAGGGGCTGATTTCATGATTTCCTGATAGATGGTGCCATCTATAATTGGAAACTGGTTTGACCTTCTACCTCCATGTTTAGCAGTTCCCATTAAATCCTGCTGTGCCACAGAAAGAAGGTTCCTCCTTGAGGCACCATGCAGACCTAGGCTGCCAGAGGCTTGTACTCTAGCCACAGAAATCATAATGGACACATGCATGTGCATTCATAGCCTGAAAACAAATTTTTCAAAAGAGAAGGACTCCACGATGGTGAGGTGCTTTGTGAATTTGAGCCTTTGCTGGTTGAGGGGACAGCCAGGTGGGTGCAGTGTTAGCAATGGGTTCCAGGGCTGGGCAGTGATGACCAGCTGCAGAACTCCAGCATGGGGTGCCCAGAGGGGTAAGCCTGGACCTTCTGGTACCTGTCCTGTGGCTGTGTGCAGCATCACAGTGACCCACGGCCAGTAGCAGCACGTGGTGTACACAGGAGGGTGTCTGCCTGTGAGCAGCCAACCAGCCATGCTATTCACTCTCCAAGGAAATTTTTTGGTTTCTGACTGTTTAATAACGTTATTAGTTGTTTCCATTTTCCCTTGAGGTTTAAGGAAGGGTGTCTCTGAGTGGCTGTACTAATTGCCAAGACTTCCTAAGCAGCTCCCTTCATGCCCTTGAAGTCCTGAGGGGTTGCTGGTGCTGGGTTAAAGCCTGGGGAGCTCCTGGGTGGGGCCTCCCACTCCCATTTTGCTGGGGGGAGATGATGCACACCCTGCTTAGCCCTGCACAGGTTTTGCACGACACAGAGGCTCCACTGCACCCTGCGGGCATAAATCCATGACAATGGAAATAAGCGAGAGGGAAGGGCTGCAAAGAGTGGTAGTAGGTGGGGCACAGTAGATGGTGCTACCACTTTTTGAACATTTTGAACCTGTTGCTCAGTCTCGCTTGGCTCAGAGGTCAGTACGAGCCGTGGTTTCATCCTGCCACCTGTGGGAGTCGGGGCTAGGGCTTGGGCGTGTGAGCAGCTCAGGTCCTCCCTTGGCACAATCAGAGCATCTCTGGTTTTGCAGTGAGAGGTGAGAGTTGTACAGCTCTGCTTGGCACCGAGACCTGCAGTGTGCAAGGTCTGAACAGCAGCCGCGGCTTCGATCCTAATTGCTTTCAGTAAGTGAAGGCAACACTTAGGGAGAAATGAGCAGTGCCCCAGGGACGGATGAGGCATTACAAATACCACATTTTCTGCGGCCAGTCGACTGTTTCCTCACACAGATAGGAGGTATTTTAAGTGACTTGTTCCCTTCAGGACACTCCAGAGTTAGGCAATCACAAGCACGATTCTGCCAGGAACCAGTGTTGCATGAAAATGCTTCCTAGAAAACCCTGGTAGGCATTGGAGTGAGAGCATCGTGAGCTGCTGTGAAGGACAACAGCCTGGATGCTGTGACGAGGGGTGGATGGGAGTATGCTGGCTTGGTTACTTTTCAGGGCACATTGCCCCAGATCCCTGGGCTCAGTCGGTCCCACCATACCTGGAGACTGCCACTTGACGGGGATGCATCCAGGGGTGGGACAAAAACTTTGTATCTGCTGTGCTTTTGGTCTGCTCTGATGCAGCACATGAGCCAGACCCCCAGCATTGTGCGGGATCATCTCGTCCCTGCAAACCGTGTTCTAGGAAGTTTCTCCCTTCCCACCACGTGACAATTTCAGTTGCAGTGCTGGCTGGCGGGAATGCGGCACGGCACAATGTGACCGACCTGTAGTCTGCAGCCCGTGTACATCTCGATGTAGAGAGACACGCACACCCACCCACACAGACAGGTGCGAGAAGCTGTTACACCTCCCCTCCAGAAAGAAATGTTACTCGAAGACACAGGCATGCAAGTTTCTGTTTTCTCACTTAGACATTTGCAACCAAACACATATCCTGTAGGTGGGAAGGTATTCTTGCAGTATTTTCCTTGTTCGCTGGAGCTGTTTTTAATACATGAATAAACTATTTTATCCCTGATTCAATATTTGCGCTGTTGATTTCCTTGCCCTTACCATTTATTTTTTGCAGCCCTCTTTTGCTTTATTTTTCCTCGTACCTTTTCATATTGTTTGCTTTAGGTGTAGGCTGTGGATATGTGTTCACACGGCAATCAGTCAGTGTGGTCATACATGCAAGCAAGTTCATGGGTCAGTGGCAGTAGGGTGGACACAGCCCTGGAATAACTACACCCACCCCGTTGGACCCTTTCCAAACACACACTGTAGGTTATCCGATGGCACGGTGAGGGGGGTCCTTCTCCCCATTTCAAGTCACTTGATGGAGTGGCACAAAGTTGTGAGGAAGGAGTTAGCAGACTAGTGCCATTCAGAGTGGAAAAGAGACTGTGGTGGTTTGTAAGAGAGGCTGAGAAGACCCTGATTTGCATGGAGAAAGTAAGCTGGAATAATGGAGAAAGTAGCCTGTCGATTGTCTCCTGCCACGAGGATGGGGGCCACAAGGGAAGCCAGCGAAGGTCAAAGCCAGAGTAGCTTCCTCTTCTTGTAGTGTGTCATTTGGCTGAGGAACTCCTGCCTGCAGGAAGCAGCAGAGGCTAGTTGGCACATCAGGTTCAAAAAGTGGGCAGTTATTTTTAAAATATGCTGTCTGGAAAAGGTGACATGATGGAGATCTTTCTTTGTAATTTATTGCACAAAATTCTAAAGTGTTTTGCAGAGCAGAAGTGCCTCATGCTTAGTTATTTTAGATTAATACAAAATGTCTCTGCACAGGAGCCTGCATATTGCAGTGTTTCCAGTGCAACAGTGAAACTAAAACTGAGGGTCAAGACGTCAGAGTACTGAAATTCCAAGTTCAACCTTCACACATTGTTGCTCCATATATCTAGACTGATATTGGAATTTTGCATTTTGCACTCCAGCCAGGAAAGGGATATTAAAAAATATTTTAACATCGTAGCATTTTGGCTTGCTCTTAAAGCAGCTGTTTTGTTAGTGGTCTAAAGCCTCAGTTTTCTCTGATGCCCACAGAACTTGCCTCAGTAGCCGTAAGTCTACGTTTGATATATGTGTAGGTGTGGTCGCTGTTTGATCTGTGTCTTTGCCTTCTTCAGGAGCAGAGCCCTAGGGAGGCGCTGGGTTGGGCACAGGGTGATACAGTTTTCATTCCTTCTGTAGGTAAATGCCCAAAGCCAGTCACCTATACTCCTATCTGAGGTCCAAAAATCCTCTTTCAATGTTCAGTGAGAAGGAAGGAGTTGGACATCGAAGACCTAGTGGGTCCCTTACAACTCAGGGTATTCTATGATTTCATGATTCTATGAAACAGTGGAATTTCCGTAATAATTATACTGGCGTCAATCACTTCTCTGGTATTCGCCTGTGAGGAACTCATTACCAGGTATCTGGGACCAGATGACTTGGAATCAGTTAAGATCTGGGCTTGGCCATCTTGCATCAACCCCTGACGTCCAAACGCCTGCCACAAGTTGGCTCATGTTGGATTAGAAGAGAATCTGCCTGCAGGATACACGGGATGCCCTGTGAACACAGGCCACTGTCATGGTCCATGGTTGGTGTACGTGAGTGAGAGGTGATCAAATCAATGCTCCTTTCAGAGTAACAGCAACCCTGCCATGTCAGGATCATTGTGTGGATGTGATGTGTCTCGATACTAGGACATTCCTAAAGACTGAGGTACAGCTTAATGAAATTGTGAGAACAGGACTGATGTAGCACCTCAAATCCAGCTCAAAAGAGATGGACCAGATCCTCTGCTGTTCTCCATCTGTGCTTTTTTTGTCTTTGATGCCCCGAAGATTTCTTACTTCTTATCCTTCCCTTGGCTGTGATTCAGCAAGGACTCAACATGTGCTCGGTGGTACACATGGGAGCAGTCCTGCTGTGGTCAGTGGAGGACATCTTCTCACCGTGGTGCCCCTCAGGACCCAGACAGGATGCACTGCTCACCCTCTGACACTTCAGAGCAACTCCGTGGGAAGGCTGAGAGAATGAGTTCACCTTTACAGAGTGCCAAAAAGGAAACCTGTGCTGCTTTTGATCTGTTATTTATTTTGAGTGTTACTCTGACTGGACATAGAAGAAGACCCCAACAAAAAAAAGCAACTTGAAACCTCAGGTGTTTATAAAAAATGTAGCTCTGCAAATTGCTGTTAGAAAAGGTGACTTCTCATGGGGTTGCAAATGAATGAAAATGTAAAGCTAAGGATTTGTCTTTCCTACTTGGCATCAATACCTGTGGTCATGCTCTGGAAGTTTGACTTGTTTTGTCATTTTTGATACACAAAATAAACAAAACCTGAGACAAAGGGCAAGCTTGTAAATAGGGGAGCAGCCCCTGGGGAATTTTATTTTATTTGTTTACATTTTATTACCTTCTTATGTCAGCTAATAAGGTGACCTTGCAACAGACAGATGTAGATAAGGCTGACCGTACCTGTTGTATTATTTTGCAAGCTGGGAAATAAGTTGCTGAAATTGTTGGGAATAGGGAGATTGCCTGTGGAAAAAAAAAATCTCCTGCTACTGTTAATTAAAAGAGTATAGTTTTATGAGACAGATTGAAGTGATTTACTGTTATAACTGTTTAAGGGGGGGGGGGGGAACTGAAAACGTGTGGGGTTTTTTCACTCATTCACCATNNGTGTCATGACTTCACCAAGAAGAATAAGGCTGTGTTGCTGACCCATAGCCAGCCACTCTGACCAGCAAAGACAGAAGGAGGTTTCCTGTAAAAAGATAGAAATCAACATGACAGAATGCCGACAACATGAAAGAATTTGAAACCACGTCTTTTAAAAACATTCCTATAGTTTAAGCCAAAATTCCTCTTCTCGGACCTTGCCAACAACTCTTGGAGAGTATTAGATAGAGTTCAGTGGCCTTTCCTGGCAGGGCAAGCTTGTACGAGCCAGGAGCGGAAGGTTGTATTGGGAGCGAGGTACCATGTGCCAAGTTTAGTTTTGTTGAATTGAGATACTACCAGTGTGTAGAGAAAGATAATGGGAACGGGCTAGACCAGCAGCTGCACAAATCAAAAGGAGAACTGAAACCATGCCCCAGGGGCCAACCCCCCCCCCCCCAAAAAAAAACCACCCCCCACCCGACCGCAGAGACCTGTCCG